>JAJJKD010000059.1:0-222136 GCA_022376535.1 Xylariaceae sp. FL0662B
AGTATTAATTAATAGGGAGGTATACCCACTAGTACATAAGTTAGGTGGATCGCGATGGCTTTAAGCAACGACACGGTCACTTGAGCCTTTAGCCAACCCACCCTTGATAGGGAGTCCTCCATCGGTAAGGAGTCCCGTCTTGGTAAGGATTCCCGTCTCGGTAAGGATTCCCGTCTCGGTAAGGAGTCCTGTCTCGGTAAGGATTCCCGTCTCGGTAAGAAGTCCCGTTTTGGTAGGGAGTTGTGTCTCGGTAGGGAGTCGCGTCTCGGTAGGGAGTACTGTCTTGGTGGGGAGTACTGTTTTGGTGGGGAGTTCTGTCTTTCGGTTTGCTGTCGAACTTGAACGTCTTGCGTATATTGAGCACGGTCTCGATGTGATCCTTTTTAAGCGGCAACTTCTTGAATCTCGCCATCGTCCACGCGGTGGTCACCGCATTGGATATCTCTCTTCCATTGAGCTTGGATGTCGCCAGTTCTTCCACAAGCTTTTCTGTGTCGAGCTCTTTGGCATTATCCGGCACGGCGTTGAGATATTGCAGCCAGATTCGGCGGCGGGCTTTAACGTCAGGCGTTTTGTAGCCGAGGGCGAGGTGGATGCGGGATTTCATCGCCTCATCGAACGAGCTCACGCGGTTCGTCGTTAGGAAGACGATGCCACCGAAGTATTCGAGCTCCTTGAGGAAGACTGCGGTGTATCGTATATTAGCAACCAACCCCCAATTATGAGAAATTATAGGGGACTTACTAGCAACTAAAGCATTGCGTTCTGTGGTCCCGACGTCCGTTCGAGCTTCCAGGAAAACGTCTGCTTCGTCTAAGAGAACAATCGACCGCCAGATCGTCGAATATTGAAGGATTTTCTTGAGCGCCTTCTCGAACTGGGTGGTCCCGTCATCGCGGCTGAATGGATGTTAACAACGACAAACTTCGTTAGAAAGGGCCAACACGTACAATGATGTCTTGCTGAGCTCTCCTACCGAGGTAGATATCAGTGCTCTCTTGGTGCCTTCGGCAGCTGTCTCCGCGGTCAGGGTCTTTCCAGAGCCTGGCGTTCCGTGTAGTAGGATTACCAGTCCTTTGCCCTTTTGTTGCGCAGTATTGCGAGGATTCTTCGGATACTGGTGCATTGAAACCAGAGACTCAAGGAACCCCTTCTCATTGTCGGGGAGTATAAGGGAATCCCAAGCCTTCTCGTTCCACTCAACATCACTGATTCCGGATACGAAGAACCGACACCAATCCTTTCGGCTGGGGGAGAACCCAAGAGTGTACGGGGGACAGTACAGAGGATCGGGGTACGAAGCCTTGACCTCAGCTTTGGTCAGAACCTCCTCCTCGCCAAATGTCTTCCGGTCGAGGATTACCCTGCCGGTCTCGGTGTATGGTAGCCACACCCCCCTAAATTTGCTTCGCGATAGGTCGTAGAACTCGAAGGGCGGCTTCTTCAGCCATTCAGCTGGGCCGCTAAACTCTACGGTGGATAAGTCCTTCAGCGACAGGAACTTTTCTCCTCGCAGTTGCAGCCGATGCTCCAGGCTGTCACCCTCTTTGACGAAGCGCCTGGGGTATATTTCCAGGTCGTTGATGGCGATGGGGCTCCCAGAAGGAAAGCCGTCTTTCTCGTACATGGCAATGGTATGGGTCGCCTCGCCCCTCACCACGCCATTGTCATCCGTGTAATTGCACTGCAACAGCAAGTAAGGACCGTCGTCACTGCACGATTCAGAGTCAGTTATTCCTCTTTGTGAATAACTAAGGAGTGTAAGGACCGTTTCGGAAATTCCAACCCCCAAGTGAATGAAATAGGAAGGGTAGTATATGATTCCGTATTATACTCACTGGTCTTCCTCATAAGTTGCCGATTTGCATACCAGAAGCCACGGCTCGCCTTCCATCTCCTTGTACATGATGTCGCCGGGTCGGTAGATCACCCACGCGTTATCAAATGCGATTTGCTGGGAGCGTATCATTTCGAGAGCCCGATCCCGTTCCTCTTTAACCTCGCCCTCCATGAACCGGAATAGAAGATCGAGATACGGCCGAATCTTTTCACTGATCGACTTCCGGTATTCATCTAGCTCATCCCAGTAGTGAACCAAGATTTTGAAGGGGCTGTGTAGTTCAAAGGAAGAAAGGAAGTCTGACGGAACCCCATAATAGGATTTTACCACCTTCTCGAAGGCATTCTGTATGTATGAGGAGTTGACCTGCAGTTTAGTGGCGATTAGGGTGTCATTCGCGTATGTCCTACGAATCACTAGGGCAACGTCACTGTCGTTGTTACTATCCCCGAGTTTCTTAAAGGGATTTGGAACTTCCTCTACGGAGCTCTCACCGCGTTTCACGATCTCATGGTACTATAGAATCTGGGATCAGTATCTTCTCCTCTGAGCAAGTTAGGGAATCTTCGGAAGTCAAGGACTATCCCAGGTCTTATACGTTCAAATATATCTGAATGGGAAATTATTGCCCCGAAACAGAATATACGGGGAGAGAAATAAGTGTAGACGCTACTCACGGTCTTGATCGCGCAGGTCTTACCAGTGCGATTCTCTGACGAGACACTGCTCCTTCTACTGATTGCTGTAGGCTCTCCTGCTTCTGGCGGCCCTGGTGCTGGCATCTTGCGGTATGAAAACGGTTGTGAGTGGTAAGACTGTGGAATAGTTCACAGAGGATATCTAGTGGCAGGAAGGTAGAGGATTATGAAGTGAGGGGTTTACCTTGAAAGTTAAGAACGATTGCAGCGGAGGTTGAGGCTATTTATATTCTTTCGGATAGCGGATTTGAAAGCGATGACGTGCAACGTAGAAATGCACATTCGCATCATGACTCACAGAAGTTCTCTGTTTTATGTGAATCATCGTACCTGTCCGGATGACATACACAAACAATGAGGCTGACATATTTGCCTGCTTGTCACCTACCCAACAGACTCGTTTGTACTCGAAGAGGGTAATCCTACTAAACTTGCCTTATCGGCATGCAAATATTCATCCGGAGTCTTTACAAAAATATTTATGAATGATGAAAACGGCTCATTTGCTTTGAGATCGATGCTATCTGTACAGCCCAACACTCGGGAGGTTGGTGGGTTTAGGTATCCAACACCACTGCATTAGAACCAACAAGGGAGTACATTCCTACGTGTTCAGGGCAGGGTTCATGAGCGACCAACGTCTAGAGACAAGGATGAACTTCATACAAACATGGCATGACACTGAAACAGCATTCGAGCCGGTCTTTAAAACAGGAGGACCTTCAACAAAGACCTGGCCGGAATTACGTGCTGCGATATATCCAATACTGAAATAACTCTCTTTTATGCATATTGGCAGCCTCGACTCTACCGATGCGCAACCAGCTCTTATATATAACACACAGATGCGCAAGTATTTGACGCAATAAAAAGGCCGGAATTACTATCAAATAATAGGGGCCATTAATTATCTCGGAATACTTGTCTGACATAGCTCCGGTCTTTCGCGCTATTGTAGCGGAATAGTTCATGCAGCTTCATCATACATAGCTGTGATTATATGTACGACTGTTATTCTTGTTCTATGTCCTTGTCTCTATAGCTAGTCTAAATAGCATAATTCCTCCTCTACCACCAGTTGCTCTTAGAATGAAGCAGGCAAGAGCGTAAGTGTGCCGAATTCTATACACTATATAGAACTGAGATTTGAACCCCACTGATACAAAAAGGGCGGGACATAAGCTTGGATTTGGCGTCGATTTTCGCCCTGCCGACCCTCTTTACATCATCGCGTGGCCGTCAATGCCAATCACCTTGCCGTTGACCCATTCGCCGTCTTGAGACGCCAAGAAGCACACAACACGGGCAATATCGATGGGAAGGCCGACACGGCCAAGAGGCGACCATGTGGCAGCGTACTAGTGACGCTTTAGTTATTGACTAGGAGGAGGCGAAATCGAGATTGTGACAACTTACCTCGTCGACCTGCTCATTATCCAGCTCGGTACCGCCAGGGATATACTCTCGGCAGACGGCATGGTACATGTCGGTCTTGATGCCACCGGGAGCGATGGCGTTAACCGAGATCTTCTTATCACCGAAGTCGACGGCCATGCATCGGACGAAGGTCTCTATGGCGCCCTTGCTGCCGGAGTAGACGGCGTGCTTGGGGACTCCCTTAGCCTGGCCGGTAATGCTGCCCATGAGGATGAGGCGGCCGCCAACCTCGAGGTGTTTGTAGGCCTCGCGGGCGACGAAGAACTGGCCACGCGTGTTGATGCTGAAGACGCGGTCGAACTCCTCGGGCGTTACATCCTTGACGTGGCCGAACGATACCACGCCACTGTTGGAACACACGATGTTTAGCTTGCCGAAGACCTTGATTGCCTGGTCGAACAACTTGACGATTTGGTCGACGTCCGATACGTTGGCCTTGACCGATGCCGCGTCCGAGCCGCTCTTCTTGATCTGCTGCACCACCTCTTCCGCCGACTCGCTGCTGTTGGCGTAGTTCACGATGACCTTGGCGCCCCGACGGCCAAGCTCCAGGGCCATTTCACGACCTATGCCACGGCCTATACGTAGTTAGTAAATTAGTCACAACCCAGCTAAATGGCAGGTGCATCTGATAGAGGGAAGCGCTTTTTTAAATATGGCTTAATGAAATACAACGAGAACGAGACATCACGAGAAACATACCAGCACCAGTAACGAGAGCTACCTTGCCCTCGAGAGAGGCAGATGCCAAACCCAGAGGGCCCGGGATAGCATCAAACCTACTAGTTTGCCCAGTGACACCGGGCATTTTGACACAGAAAGGGTGGCGAGGCCTGAAGTTGCTAGGCAATTATGTCGATAACGTTACGTCGAGTGTGTCTGGAGCACGGCCGTTCTCTTTAGAGAGGATAAATTCATCGTGACTTCAAGAGAAATTCCAAGTTATTTGAATAGATATGAAAAAATATCAATAGTGCCCATTGCCCGCCGTTGCGGACTATGTTGGAGAGATACCGAGTGTGTTACAGGGAACAAGGGGCATTAATCTTCTATATGCGAGTCGTTGGTCGCGTAAGTTACTTTCAATAAAAAGGCTCGAAACGCGCGTCAACGACGCATTCTATAATAATCGTGTTCAGTACCTTTCATATCAATAGGGGGAATATCGGCAGATATACGTAGGACTACGTGTCGAAACCATCTGCTGAACTATTCAATCCAGTGATACCTCATCCAAATATTACACATTCAAATGCGAACTAGGATAGGTTGAGCAGGTTGGACAGCATGCAGTATTATATATATCAACTTATCAAGTAGAATCCGTTGTCGACACTTGACTCCCTCTGTCGAAATATTCCTTGTTGAAAACTTTAGCACCCCATACACAGCAAACCAGATACTAAAATGCCGGGCATTACACGACTTGAAAGGAAGTCCGGTAGCAGCATGCTTGTAACCAGTTTCTCGTGTAGATTTTCGTTTTCCGGGACCGCCATCGTAACACAAAGTTTAAATAAACCATAGGATATTATCGTGGTCCGGCGCACAGTGAAACCCCGAATCTTACGCCCCGAAACTTTACAGGAGTAGTATCGACGTTAAGCTTACTTATCAGACAGGCTGGGGCTCCTAGCACTGTTATATTTGAAAAATGGCAATTATATGCTACAACTATCGTGGTCGCTCGCATTTATCACACAGATCTACCTAATTTGGCGATCGATTGCCTTTCTTCATACGTCTAAGAACATATGTTTCATTGGCGGAACTGTGAATACATATACTGTCTCACATGGGATAGCATACACTGTAACTGCCGTGGACGAAAATGCTTGGCTTTTTTTCCGGGTGATACGAGCATCTTCCTTCACATGTCTAAAAACGCCATTCCCTGCCGGCGAGCGAAAATGGGTGATCTGATCAGGAAGCTGAAGATGGCGCTGGATTCGTTCATGTATAATATATATATATTATGATTCACTTTCTAAATATGATCCATCGTAGATAGTATAACCATTTAGCAGTCCACGGAACAAACCGAGGCTGTGATGCGCCTTGAATTGATACATGTCAAGGCTTTTGTGGTTATTTTCACGCTATGGATTATATATCAGCTACTTTACCTGCCGTGTTAAAGCTTCATATAAAGAACTCGAATAGGGCAAGCCCAATTATGGGCAAATACGAAGCGCTTTCGTGGCTTCATAGAGTATAGATATATGAAGATACGGTCCACACTTGAGATGATATAATTTGAGAAGTTCACAACTCTAATCCGTACGACTATCTGCAATGAAAATGTATGTGATAAAACCTTGTCTTCCCACATTATAAATGAATGATTCCTGTGCAATTCCAGAAATAGACATGGTATCTATTTCTCTTTAGCTCTAATGGAATTACCGTATAGTATTTTTTTTTTCCAGCATGAAATATTAAGCCAGGCGCTCGACACCCAACACGAAACCTCCTGCACAACTAAACTTAACCCTATCTCGCGGATCATACGGCTGAAGTATCATACAGTGTCAACTACTTAAGTTTAACCTTATTGTCGAGACCTTCAAGGATTGATAAGAGTGGTAGGTGTTTCTGGGGTAAAACGTGGTATGCTATTATGATTTGAAGATATACTTGTCAGGATGGAGAACAACTAAATTGCAGGTTTAGATATGCACTTATGGAACATAAAATATATCTCACAGTGATTTAATATCTACGATCATTATATAAGTAGTACCGTGATCTTCAGTTAGAAAGAAGCTATATTCTTGAAGTTCGACCCAATTACAATAGGCTAGAGAGGTCGTTTTACCTATGTAGTGCGATCTCCGGGGATATGATGTACCGCTCCTTTGTGCTTTTAGAGCATGAGATTACTTATCCGTGGACCTCCACACTGCGACAATACACCCACCTTTTATATGAATGATAAAGCTATGAAAGTAGTAGGCAAACCACTTATCTTTGAGGTACCTAGAGATCCTATATCAGGATGAGGAGCTACTCATATCATTGTGTAAGAGGTAATATCGCATCTCAAAAACAACAGGTCCATAGCATAATCGAAGAGAACTGTATTAACTACGTTGCTTATGCAGCTGTGTCCTGGAGAGCCCTGATGTATGCTATGCAAGTCTATACGTTAGAGTAGGAAAATGTGTTCTGTGGGCCAAGTAAGTACGAGAATAACCTCGATAAGAGCCATAATCGTCTCTCAGCAAAGCTCCCATAAGGGCCGTGGGAGGTTAGCCTGCACAGGCGGCACATGTCGAGTCCCCATCTGCTTGATGCCCACATACACTACCTTACGCTTAGGGTTACCCACCAAGACCGAGCGGGAGTCAAGACCGTAGTAGTCCGAGATGGAGTGGGTGATCCAGCGCCTACGGTCGTCAACTCTTCGCCGCCATTTAGGGATTATCACAAGAACGACATTACATACCTGAACGCGCCACCGTCCTCGTCGTCTAAGGCGTCGATCACCACGCCTTTCTCTTCGGCCTTCCCCTTGTTTTCGCGCTTCGCCTTCTTCCAGCCGTCCCGCATCGACCCGTTGCGACCTACGAACACGATCTCCTCGTCATCTGTCCCCTCGTCCGAAGGCGGCGGCGGCGGAGGCTCCCTCGCAACCTCCCACTCGACCAGGAATTTCCGCACGGGCTCCTCGAGAGACCGGACCCAGGACTTGACGGCCGGCGTCTTCTTGGCGCGCTGGAACAGCTCGCGGGGCACTCGGCCGGCAACGTGCGCGTCGCCTAGCGTGCGCGTCTGCATCTGCTTCCGCCGGGCCGCGATGGCCTTCTTGGTCTCGACTTCGGCGCGCATGCGCATATCCCAGACGGCGGCAATATGGTAGGGGATGTGGTGGACGGGGTACAGCGGACGGGGCTCCCAGTCGTGGGGTTGGGGAGGTTGGGCGTTGGGGACATGCATGAGACGATCTGACATCATGGTACCATTAGACCCAAAGCAATTTCGCACGTTGACTTGGTAAATAGGGGATAATAGACAGAAGTACCGTTTTCCCAGCGCCGGCGCTGCCGGCTACCCTCCTTGCCCTTGAGGAGGGCTTCTCGTCGGCGCTGACTGTCGCGGCGGGAAGGTGGGCGAGGCGGCGGCGTGATGGCGCTGGATCTTTCACGGGGATCTTGGATGGCCACAGACGGCTTCTTGGAGGAGGCATGCTCGTCAAGGGGGATTGATAGCGGGGTACCGGTGCCGCGAGCGACGGGGAAGACACTGAGAGATTCGAGTGCGGAGATGGTCCATGCTTCGATGTCTAGTGGAGGTGATGATGGCGAACTCGTGGTTGTCGCATTGGTCGGTTGATGGGGTTGCTGCTGCTGCTGCTGCTGCTGCTGTTGCTGATGGTGATGGTGATGGTGATGGTGATGGTGATGGTTCACATTGGTGGTGGCCCCGAACTCGGGTGGTGGCGGTACAGCACTGTAAATTGCCATGGTGGGTTACGAGAAAGAAGCTTGCTCGAGTGCTATAGAGATCTTGCCTATAACAGACCAGAAGGGTGAAGGAGATCCCGCGCAGACTAACAATTCACGAAGTCAATACTCGAAGATGTAAGGAGTTCGTCGAGAGTGACCCGCCGTGGATAAGGAAAGGCTAATGACAAATGACTCAAGATTCCAGGTACGTATACTACGTACTCAGCATTCCAGGGTATAATGAGCTTTGGCCAATCAGAATCGCAGCGCAAATCACAAGCACCACCGGCTATTAGTAGACCCCACTAGATATCTTCCCCCCTCCCCCCCTTTACACCGGCGTGACTAATATGCAACGTGATAGTTAGGATGCAAGTCAGAATTCTTGCGCTTTAAATGATCAGTTATCAGTATGTAAACAACATGCTATAATTAGAAATCCAAGTAACACCTTTCCTACTTCCAGCGGCGTGGTCTGTGACAAGGATAACTGTACTCATAACCTCTACCCCTTACCTAACCCCTGAAAGCCCCCCTTTTCACAGCTACTGACCCCTATCTGCATATATAGTATACGCTATAGAATCTGAGCGAATAACCACAACATGAATAAGGATGAAATGGGAATTAGATATACGAACATCATGGGCATCCCATTAATTCCAATCCACATCACCTCACGGCCGCCGGGTCGCTAAACCCAGCCGGTACGCCCGGAACAGACTCGATCAAGCTCCTCGTGAGCCGATTCTGGCGCAACGGATTCTGACTATCACTAAGACTGCCTGCTGTCTCTACTCCCCTATCCCTTCTCCCGTCACTGTTCCAATTAGCATTGTTGTCCCCCTTCTCACGTCCACTTCCACTCTCACTTGAGAAAGTCCCGCCTAAGTTCAGCCGCTGCTCTTCTTCAATATCAGGCAATTTCCGCACGCCGCGTGGGCGCGAGCGCTTCATTGGCCCCAGGATCCCTCTCCGGCTTTGGCACACGCTGCCGTGCTGCGGCTGGCAACGGCCCCATAAGGCAAAGATACCACGATGAGGGTCACGGCCCCGACACTGCCGATGACAGGGGCGGCCACACAGGCGCTGGAAGAGAGCGTAAGTGTGACGGCTTCGGTCACGGCGTTGTTACCCTTCACGGCTGAGGACGGTAAATTTGAGGCGGGCGCGCTCTCACGGGTATCGGCACGGAGACGGTGACGTCTTGTGTTGCATCATCGTTGGACTAAGCTGCCATCGCCATAGTCGTCGACGACGACGACGACGCAGAAGAAAGCGTGAAGAGCGACATCTGGAACTGCTGCTCGAGATTGGCGCCGGCGATCACCCGGCCGCGCATCCGCCGGAATGTCTGCTTCCCGACTCGGATACTCGTCCCCGTGCCACGCGCCGCGCAGCCGCTCTTCGGCCCCGGAACGGGCAGGATGCCGGCCGAGGCGTCGAGGGAGCGGCTGGGCCGGGAGTACTCGAGCACGGCGTTCGACAGGAAGATGCAGGTGTCGCCGGCTTGGTGAAGTGCACGGCATCGCACCAGGGTTTCTAGGACGATGGACACAGGTTCACGCATAGCGTCGGCGAGTCCGCTTTCTGCTGGAAGATCTGGATGCCGAAGAGCTCGATATTACAGAAGACAATGAACTCCTGCAGGTTCCCGACCCTTGTGCCATTGCCGCTTGGGCAGGGCAAGCGGCTACTTCTTCATTCGCCACCCTGGCGAGGTAAGACGCCCGGAAGGGGCATCGTTACTTCGTGGTCCGCAGCCCGTGAGGAAGAGTTCTCAAGAACCCAGCTATACGGAGTACCGCCGGATAATGACGAAGTAGATCGAATGAGTACGCAGAAAAACAGCACGAGGCTCCATTTCCTGTTCGCGCTTAATCACCCGCTTTGAGAGCCGAAGGCAGTGCTAGTGTCAGTTGCAATGGTATTCATCGCATCTTAACTTGAAAATTCAGATTAGAGTCATCTTCTCCAGGTGGTACTTTGTATGCAGTTCCGGGAGGAGTTCTCCATGCATCATTCCCGGCATGAAGCTACCAAGTTCCGGTTAGTTTAACAATTAGACTGATGAACAGAAAGGGACTTACCATTCGCCAACAAAGCGGTAACAGTTATTGCCTCCATGGGACCTTAGAATATATGGTGTCTTCCCCCCAATAAGCACTACTACAGAATCACCTTCGGCTGCTTCGAGTGGCACCATGCCCTCGTAGCCGCATTCCGTCTTGCACCATTCTCGAGCTTCTGTAAAACGCTCAATCTCGAGCCCAGCCTGCTCTATGGCTTCCAACGCGTTTCCGGGAAACGAGGCCCAAGATTCACTCATTATGTCCACAACGAAACCTTCCAAGTGAAGCTGGTATGGCGGTTCGAATTCGGGGGCCGCTTCCCAGCAAGTGCTTCGAACGTGGACTCGGCACAGCCCATTATTTCGTCAGCCAAAAGTGGTAACGGATACACATGGAGATCACCAGGGGAAAATTGGCTTGCCCAGGACGGGCAGTAACCAGAATCTCCATCATCTTCGTCTCGCGTTAGAATGGAAAAGAGATCAAGATTCCTCTCTAGAGTGATGGCGTAAGCACAAAAGTGAATGCGAACTACCCCGACCTGTTCATTATAGTTTAGAGGAAAATCCGAGGGCATCAATTCCAGTAACGAATAAAATCGATCTAACGGGTGGGTTGCCCGGCTAAATCGAGTTCCAAAAAGAAGCGAGGTGAACCTGGTTTTCCTTTGAAAATGGATGTTGCGAAGGCAAAACCTATCACTAGCCAGTATCCATCCACGAGACTGGAACAAATGCGATCGGTCGGGGATTAAGCTGGTAGGTGACATTGCGGTTTCAATAAAATCCGCAACAGCTTTCGGTTGAGTAAATAATAGTTCTAAGACGTCATGTGGCAAGTGGTGGTTTCCGTATAGAAATACGATGGACTGAGCCAAAATATATTCCCGGACTGTCCAAATTCTTGACCACCATCGGTGTCTTGATAGGTCAAACAGCCCACTGATGCTCCTAAATGGATCTCTGCTGCTATTGGATGCAAGTATATCCCAAACAGATCCCGCACCCTCTTCAGAGCAGTCAGTCATCGCTAAGTTGACGCTTGCTAAAATCTTCAGAGCCCAAGCGTCCTCAGCATCAGCTTCACCAAGACAAACGGCTGCCTTAGATGCTCGAGAGAAGATCGAGGGCATTAGCTGAACTTGGCTGAATTTCTCCTGAATATCCTCCTGGTTGATGCAAATAGAATCTATCCACAGCATACAACTTTCAAGTTTGCCCCTCCTTAGGGCACGTAGATCATCAGCTACGGTTGGCATCCCCAAGAAGGGCTTGCCAGACATCCATATGACAACCTTATCTTGAAACATGTCCCAGGTATGCGAAATCGCTTCGTATTCTGGTAGCGAATGCGAGTCTAATGAGGCCGTTTGCGTAGCACATCTGATCCAAGTGAAATCGAATTGACTCGGATATAAACGAAGTAGGCGTACTTCTCTGCCATCAAGCGGTAACTCGGTATACTCTGCCGATTCGGAGTACTCCTCGAAGAAGTAGGGTTCTTTTAGTCTGCGTAGAATATCGCGATGCTGCCACGAACTAAGTAGGCCTTCAAATAAAGCCGCAAGCTTCGCGGAAGATGTGTCGTCTTGGCGATAGAAAATAGTTTTCTCGAAAAGCTCGAGCCCACGCTTTTCATCTTCTCTATTCACCACAGAACTAGAAGCAACCGCGTGGTAAGCCCAGAAGTCCCAGGCGTACGATCTTAGTGGATAACGTTGGGACCTCTTGTCCAAGGTATTGGTCTCATACAAGTAGGCGATGCAATTTCTTGAGATCCATCGGTGTGACTCCTTCAGGTCGACTCGAAAGTCGGCTAGGTGTGTCCACTCGGTCTGTTGACGGAGTAGGCCGTTGATCGATCAAGATCGTTGAGAATAACATCGTATGTCTTGTCAAGGGTCTCCGGCAGGGTACTAAGGATGCAATCTATATCATCCTTGAGATACAGACGCAAGTTCAGCAGCCTCTCAAGCTGGAGAGCAGCCCAACGAAACCTTGAATTTTAATTAGTCATTATATTATAATAATAAGCAGTATCATCCTAGATTAAATAGATAAGTTCACTTACATTGGTTGGGGAGGGGCCGTCAATGCACGAATAACCTTTTGCTGCGTCTTTTCGTCAAGCTCATTCGGGTCAACGTGGGTCGTAAACTGTTGTTTAACGTAGAGCTCAATTTCATCTCTTATTTGTCGGGTGGGATTGGCTCTGCCCTCCAAGACGGACTTAGAGTATTTAGTATATCAATTTCATTACGTGTAGTTGCGAGTAAATATAAGTTATCCAAGCCCCATTCAGCGATATCTTTGAAGCATCGCAAAAGCTCTCTGCGCCCTTTATTTCGAGGCAGCTCATCGAGGCCATCGATTAGGACCTGTATGTGTTGTGGGCGGCGTTCTGAGATAATCCCCTTGATTGCCACTTTTAGCTCGGTATTATCTGGCGGCGGTTGAGGGAATTCCTGGTTGTTCTTTTCGAATAGCTGTCGAAGCTGATCCGGTATAGTATTGCTGTCACAGAGCTTAGTGGCGAAGGCACGAAGAAAACTATTTAGGTCGTGTATTTCGTTCGCCGTAGACGAGAAGAAGAATGGAATAACAAGATCACGGTTGACCGGATTTTCTGGTGAAATAGTAGCCTCCTTACGACAATGTTTGTCAATGGTAGCCATGAGAGTGGTCTTCCCGCAACCTACTATACCGTGCAATAAGAGAACCTTATTTTCCCAATTATGCCAGGACCTGAAAAGCTGGCTTTCAAAAAACCAGAGGTTGGTTCCTGGTTCACGGCAAGACTCACCCGGCGGCTGACCCAATTTCTCAGGGGGGTTCAGCCAGCGAAGAATTCTATTGCGTTTCTCGTTTTGCAACCGTTCCTCGTTGATCCTAGATGTTTCAGAACTTAAGTTTCTATTTACACAGACGTTGGCGGGTGGGGTGCTAACGTCAAAAGCCGTTCCACTAGTTGCTCATGTTCCTTAGTCTGTTCCTCCGTCCCGATTGTAGATATCTCTGCGTGCAACCGTCCGAAAACCGTCAAGTAATTAGGATCTTCGAGGTCAGAAAATTTACACATCGAGAGATGATGCTTATCTAGACCGAGTACTTGTTCCTTGCCTTTATTCAACCGCGTGGATCCCTCATCAACAAGCTTCCATTATTAGCTTACAACTGTAGACCATGGACTTCAAGCTCGACGTACTAGGACACCGTGGTATTTCTTCTTCTCAAAGAACGAAGTTATCGTAAACCCTTCAGCGATGTCTATAAAAAGAGCATTTGAATCGATCAGAGGCTTCGACCATAGTCGCAACTCTTGTCGGACACTGCTATCATTGGCCCCGAGGATTTTATCGCCAAAGTTGAGAAGAAGGTCAACTACAGAGTCTGTGCCATGGTGAGGTGTACCAAAAAAACACAAATGTACAGCACTTCGCAAAAGGTCACCCCACTGGTTCTGCCTCGCATGGGCAATGATTAGAGCCTGTAGATTGTCAGCCAGCTCAGAGGTTGAAAAATTACTAAAAGTCAATACCTTCTTAATCACAATACCACCTAGGCTGTGACCTATGAATATCAATGGCCGGGTTTTCTATAACCTCGATTAGCTCACCACTGTTCTTAAGATGCGGAGGCCCCTCAAACTCGCACATCTTTACCACGCCTGTCATTAACTTTTGCCAGAAGTTCTTCTGCGAATGTAAAAGTTCGATTCTCTGCCGCTCTAGTGAACACGGTGATATCGTATCCAAAAAGTCATGACTCGAGTTGTCTGGGACTTCGTGCCGAAGTCCGGCGGCGGTTCTTTGAGCTGTTGCGGAAAGGGGCGCACCATCATTCATGCAGGCTACGAGGCTCCCCAGTGCCCGAACGCCCGATTCGTAGCTACTGCGATACTTTGTCCTACCCAATGATAATTTTTGCCCAATAGCTATGCTTGAATAACACTGCCGACATAGCTGACATCGCTAACATCGCCGATCTTAGTGCCTCCGCCATCGCCCAAGTGCAAAACTATGCATATTATCAAGCTGTATCATGCATCTTACCAGAAAGAAGATATCAGCTCAAAGATAATAGCCCGTTCCAATGCCAGAAAATAAACAAAATGCTTAAATAATCATATAGAATAATTGATGCAACTATTCGGTATTGAGAGGAGTAAGGGAGGTAAAGGAGGGAGGGGGACAGCCAGGTCCTACAAACATGTCACAGGCATGTGAGAGATAAGTCCATCGTTTGAAGCTATAAGCGTGAGTCATATAATCTAAGATTACAATGGAACTACTAGTCTGGTCCATGGCGTAGTCTCCAAGTAGACAAAAACCATCTAGTTACATGATCTGCAATAGCCATCGTGGTAATCATAGGGTTCACGCCGCTTGCGGAGGGAAATACGCTCGCATCCGCCACATAAATGTTCTGGGCGTCCCAAACTTTGCCGTGATCATCAACAACTCCATCGCTGCTGCTCCTGCTCATGCGACATGAGCCCATCTGATGTGCACAGCCAAAGAAGTTTCCAGAGGGGGCCATATCATGGCTGTTGAGGCGCTGGAGCCAATGCAAAAACTCTGGATCCCCGAGAGTCCGGTCGACTACCGGCTTGTGGCATTCAAAAGAAGGCAGATTGGTGACGTAGGGAAATATTTCGACGGCTCCTTGCAAGTAGCACAGCTTAGCGATAGCCACCAGTCCAAGAACTATATGTCTCCGATCGAACGCGGACGGGGTATACCTAATAACGGGCCGGCCATCATCGGGATCTGGGGAAACACTACCAGTGTCACGATCACGGACTATAGCGCCGAACGAGTTCATCTGACGATATTTCAGGGCATCAATCTTGTATTGGAGCGCTCCACGCCACGGGAGTGTCAAGACTGTCATATGCGGCTACTTCATTAAAATATAGTGGCGACGAGGAAGGCTAAGTTGTACTCACCAACATCCCAGATGCCTCGATTTTGACACCATGGCCTTTTCCATCAAGATTTTCGAACTCTGAGATAAGGCTCGTTATGATACCACCTATACTCGATTGTCAGCCCAAGGATACTGGTTTTTGGCACAGGACTTACCCTCCCATCCTCGAACATCATTATCAAAAGCGGCTACCAAAATACCTGACGGGTGTAGATGAAGATTCCTTCCAATGTGGGGATTCTGCGCATAGATTAGTAATACATAACAGCTTATTGAATTAGTACATACTCGAAAATTGCTTCTCTGAAGAAGCAATGGAGTGTTCAACGTACCACACGCTACAATCACCTCCTTCGCCTCCACATAAATCCGCCGTTGTTGTCTTTGCTCCCGAGGGGTATGTACGTTACCATCTGCGTCGCGTGCTGTCCATGTGCCGATGACTCCAGTTGCTTGCTTCGCAACTCGATCGTCAAAAAGAATTTCAGAAACGTCGAGGCCCTCTATGAAACGAGCCCCTGCCTTGCCCGCAGCGGGTAGCCAGCTCGCTGCTGGACCTTGCTTCTCCGCTGAGCGACAGCCATATCCACAATGACCACAGCAGTGTTCTGCGCCCCTTGTGTTCTGCGGACACAACTGGGCCTTCCAACCCAGTTTCTTAGCCCCTTCTAACAGAACGGTATTACCATGGTTATGACGTATCTGGGTGGTATTGACGCCCATGAACTCACAAACACGGTCGAGACTCTTCTGGTAGCTAGGGGTGTCAAAGAAACTCAGTCCTTTGCTGGCCCATTCTCGACGGACAAAATCCTGAGTCTGTAATCTAACGCTCCAGTTAACAGTACCTGTTGAAATAGATACGCAGGTTATAAGTGTATACATTAGTTATATTAATAATAGTAGTAGTAAAAGAGGTATTACAGGTAGGAGGGGATATCCTCCTATATAGCTACTAGTATAGGTCGTCCTCCAGCCACCTATATATTATATACTAGCTACCAAATATTCCAATATTCCTATTTAAATTATTTTTATAGCTTTAATATTCTATATATTTTATAATGATTTCTTATAACCCTATTTTATTTTTCTATTAACTAATTATAGCTTAAATTTAATATAGTCCTGAAATTTTAGGTCGTTTTATCTTTAATATTTTAGGTCTTTTAGGCTTATTTATTTTTATATTTTCTTTAAAAAAAATAATAAATATTTATTTTTCCTATTAAATAAAATATTAATATTATATTAGATTTTTATTTTAAATATATATCGTTTATTATATAAATATTCGATAAAAAAGTATTATTTACCCTATAATACGTTCCTTTAACGGTATATTTTAATAATATTTTTAACGGGATTATAATCCTAAATAAATATTTATTTATTTCGTTTAATATTAATTAATTTTATAATAATAATTATTATAAAGATATATTATTTTTTATTTTTCTATTTATTATTAATTAATCTATTATTAAATATATTAAATAGCTTTATTTAAATATTTTTCTTACATTTATAGTTAGGTTTAATAAAATAATTATAAAAGTTTTAATTTTTTAAATTAAATATAAAACCTATTTAATTTATTTAATTTTATTTATTATAAAAAAAGATCGTTTTAAGATAAATATATAAACTATTACCGTTAATTATTAACTTTTAAAACTATTAAAAAAAGGTTAAAATTTTTAATCTTTAAATTTTTAGGTTTAATAATAATTTACCGAATATTATAAATAATATTAAATTTATATTATATAATAATAAAAAAAGTTTAATAAAAAATTATATAAAAGAAAATTAATATAAAATTATTTTATTAAAGCTAAACTTTATATTATAGATTTAATAAAATAACTTTATAGGGTTATAGGAAATTTATAAAGGATCTATAAGGTATTTATAGGATATTTATAGGGTATTTATAAAATACTTTATAAAAATAACTTTACTATTAATTAGTTTTATATATTTATAATAATATTACCCTTAAAAAGTCGTCGAATATATTAAAAAAATCCCTTATAAATTATTATCGATAAATTATAAAAGGTTCGATAAATATAAAAATAATAAATTAAATTATATTATTTTAAATAAAATTAATTTTTACGAATTTATAATAAAAATAAATATTTAATTAATTAATTTTATTAGTTATAAAAATATATAAATATAAAAATAAAATAATTTTCCTTAAAATTTATATTATATAATATTTTTAAATTATTAAAATTATAATAAAAGTTAGCTATTAAAGTTAATCTATAATAAGTTATTTTATAAAATTTAATTCAGTTTTATAATTTTTTATAATAAGGTTTTTTAGTTTTAATAAAAGGAAAAATTTAAAAAGCTTTTATTATTAAAATATAATTTATATTTTTTTTATTTTTTTTAAAGTTAAAAATTTAAAGCGTTCCGAAAATAAATAAAAGCGTTTTTAAATAATAATTTAATTAATTTATTAGCTATTTATTTTTTTATAAAGGTTTAAAGAAAATTAATATTACTATTTTCTATAGCCTTTTTAATAAAAGCCTTATATATAATAATATATTTAATTTTAAAATGGTATATTAGGTTTTTAGCTATTATAATAGCCCCTTAATTATTATTAAAAATAATAATAATAATTAGATCTTTTTTTATTATTATATTTATTTTAATTAACAAATTTTTAAATTAAATAATTTTATTAATAGTTTTAATTTATTCCTTTAATTTAACTTTATAAATAAATATAAAAACCGTTAATTACTTTTTTAAATTTTAATTAATAATATTATTACTAATATTAAAAATATACCTTAAAATTAACTATTAAATTTAATTATAACTAACCTAATTAATATTAATTTACCCTATAAAATTATTTAATTTACCTTTATAAATTAACTTATAATTAATAATATTATATAAATATTAAAATACTTTTTTAATAACGTTAAAGTAGCCGGTAATCGGGTTTTTTATATATTAACTAAAATATAATATAAAATAAGCTATATTTAATTTAATACCTATTATAATATATATTAAATACCCTATAGCTTTAATATATTATTTAATATTAGCTTTTTATATTTAAAAATTTTTTAATAATTTTTTTATTTTTATAATAACTATAGAAATATTAAACGAAAAAGTTTCCTATTATTTAAATTCCTTAATTATTTTTTTAAAATAGGCTTTTTAATTAAAATAAAATATCCTATTCGGTTAATTTTAAATAATAAATATTTTTAAATAATAAAAATAAGGACTTAAATTAATTATTTTAAATTTCTTAACTAATATTATTTTAATTTTAGCGATTTTCTTTTTATTAAAACCGGCTAATAATAAATTATTAATATAAACGGCTATAAAGATAAATTTTTTAATAAAAATATCTATATTTATTTATAATAGTTCGAATTTTAAAATTTTAAAAAAATCTATTAAGGTTTTATATTAAACCTTAAATATTTATTTTAAACTATATAAAGCTTTATTTAATTTATAAATTTTATTAATATTATTATTAAATTTAATAAATTATTTAACGTAAATCTTTTTAAAAATCCGGCTATAAAAAAAATAATAATAATATTTATTTATTTAATTTTAAAATTAAAGGCGGCCATAATAATAAATATAGTTTTATAATTTATAGGTTTAACTATTAAAATAAAAATATCGGTATAATTTAAACTTTTAATTTATTTAAAGCTTTATATTACCTATTTAGTTTTATAATAAATAATTTTACCGTTAAATCTTTTTTTAATTTTATAAATCTATTTATTATTTAATAATTTTCGGCTAATTAATAATTTATATAATATTTATATTTAATTATTAATTAAAAATTAGTATTTAATATTTATAGCTTTATATTATTACCGCTATTAGGAATCCCTTTTAGCTTATTTATAAAATTTAAGTTTAATTTTAACTATTATAAATATAAAATTTAATAAAATAATAATTAATTTAAATTATAGGTTTAATTTTAATTAATAATTATTATATAATCTAATATTCTATTTTAAATATAAATAATATTTTAAAAGAACTTTAAATAATGGACTTTTTCTATATAAAAATCCTAATTTAATAATTGGTTTTTTAAATATAAATAATAATTATTTAAAAAATTATTAATATTTTTAATTAGAATTTTTTCTAAATATATCTAAAAAAGTTAATTTATTTTAACTACTTTTATTTATATCTTTAAAAAAATTATCCTTTAATAGTTAACTATTCGTTTATTAACGGATAGGCCTATTATTTTTATTTAATTTATTCTATATTAGCGGTAGTTCGAAACCTAATTGCTATTTTTTACGAATTTCCCCTTTATAGGGTACCTTTAAAATAGGTTTATAGGGTAAAACGCCGGTAAGCCGCTCCTTAAAAATAGCTAGTTATTTATTAAATAATAACTATAATTTTAAATATTTTATAAACTTTATAATTAACTTTTTAAAATTTAAAATAATATAATAAAGGTATTTTTTTAAAAAAATAATATTATTAACGTTAACTATTTTTCTATTATTAAATCTAAAAATAATATAATTATATTTATTATTACCTTTATAGCCTAAAAATTTACATTTTATAATAATAGGTTTTAATATATTTACCTTATTATTAAATTTATAATAACCGTTAACTTCTATTATTATTTAATATTAAATATCCGGTTTTATACCGTATTAAACCTTATAAAAGGTTATTTTTTTATTTTTAATAAAAAACCGGTTTTTAATATAAATAATAATTTATAAAATAATAGGTTAATAAAAATTTAAAACTCTATTTATTTTAGCTTTATTTATAAAAATTTTAAATTTTTCTTTTAAAAAACTAATAGTTTATTTAATAAAACTATTTTATTAATATTAACTAATAGTAATATAGCAAATAATAATACTTTTTTACCGATAAAATTTAATAAATTTAAAGCTAAAATATAAATTTAATTTATCGATAATAACTATATAATATTTAATTTTAAAGCGTTTATATTTTAAAAAAAATTTCTTAAATATAATAAACTAATTATTTAATATTTTTAAAGGCTTTATTTAAATTATATTTAAATAATTATAGGTAATAATTAATTAATTAAAATAACTTCCATATTTTATAGTATTATTAAATATACCGGCTTTATTTAAATAAAATAACTTTAAATTATAGGTCCCTTTTTTAACTTTATCGGTATACCGTTCTTTTTAAGCTTATTTTTTATAATAAATATTATAAAAGTATTAGTTTTAATTTAATAGCCTTATTTTAATTATTATATTTATAAGCTTTTTCGAAATTTTTTTAATTAAAATAGATTAAATTATTTAGTATTAAACTTTTAAATTAAAAGTAAAAAAAATATAAAAATATAAAGCTATTATTAAACTATATATATTAATAAAATTAATCTAATTAGTTTATTATATATAGACTATTAATTTTAATAACTATTAAAAAGATCTTTTTTTTTATTATTTTAAAAAGCTATATTATATCGGAAAAAAATTCGGCTCCTTTTTTAATAAAGCTATAAAATAGAAACTAAAATTATACCTTATATTTAATACTATATAAAGTATTATTTATTTTAACTTTTTTAGGTTTATTTTTAATTAATATAATAAAATAATAATATTTTAATATTAAGGAATTAATAATTTCCTTCCTATTTTAATAATTTTAAGGGTTAAAATATAGCTATATAAATTCGAAAAACCTTTTATTATAAAAATAATATTAGCTATATTTACTATTAAAAACGATAACTTTTTTTAATTTTTAATAAATTTTATTACTTTTTATTTAAGTATAATTATTAATTCTATTTTTATTAATTTTCGATTAATAAATAAGTTTTTAGGTATATATTTAAATATTAATTTAATAATAAAAATAATTAATTATATATTAAATATTATAATTTTAATATTATTTACTATTAAGCGTATAGTTATAAATATATTATCTAATAGTAATATATTAAAAAACCTAAAAAATATATTAATAAATAAAGGTTTATCCGGCTTTTCGGTATTATTATTTCTAAAAACTAAAAAGGTTATAATTTTAATTAATATAATATTATTATACTTTATAAATATAAATTTTATCTATATTAGCTTTTAATTTATTTTTTATTTTTTCGATAAGGTTTTATTGCTATTTTACTAATTAGTTAAAACTAATTTAGGGTATTTTTAAAAATACTTTTTTAATAGGTAATTAATAATTTTATATCCTTAATTTTTATAATAAATATAACTAAAGCCGGTTTTATATTTATTATTAATATTATTATTTTTTTAACTATTAAAATCGTTTTTATTTTTAAAATATAAAAGGGCTTATTTAATTTTAATAGCTTTAAATTTTTAGCTTTATTTTTTTTATAAAATAAAGTTAAATATTATTTTAAAAATAACCGCTTTTTTAATAATTTTATTTTTATTATTACGTTCGGAAATAATATTATAAGTTTAAAAAAAAAATAAAAAAGGTATTATATTTAGGGTTAAATATAAAAAGAAATTTATAAATAAAATATAATTTACTAACGGTATAAATTTTATTAAACTTTTTAAAATCGAACTTTAAAAATTAAAATCGAAACCTTAATTTTAATACGGTATTTTTAATAATTAAAAAAATAATATTTTATTTAAATATTAAATCTTAAAATATAGCATTTTTTTTAACCTATATTTTTTTATTAATATTTTTTAAATCCCTTTAATAATTTTGAAATATTTAATTTAAACTTATAAATTTTTACCGAATTTATATTTAATATATTTATAAACTTTATTTTATTTATTTTTTTAAACTTTAATTTTTTTCTATAATTCGGCCTTATTAAGGTAATTTTTAAAAGTCGGTTAATTTTTATTTTAACCTTTTAAAAAAAGCTTCTTATAGCTGTTTATTTTTAAATAATTACTAACCTTTTTTTTTAAATATAAATTATTATTTTAAATCCTTTAATTTAATTAAATTATTAAAAATATTAATATTAAATTTTCCGGTTTTTTTATTTATAATAAAGTTATTAAAAGGTTAACAGTTAAATAGGGCATATAAAAATAAAATTTTTAAATATTTAAGCTTTTATAGTTAATTTATAAAATAATCTACTATAAAATAACCTATTATAAAATAACCTAATTATTAATTTAATAACTTTAATAAATATTTTAATAATTATTTTAGGATATTTTTTAAACTTTTATTAGCCTAATATAAATAATTTAAATAACCGTTTAAAAAAAAGGATTTTAATTTAAAAAAATCAATAGTATTAAAATTTAAAGGTAAAAAAATATAACCGTTATAATATTTCGCTTAAATTAAATAATAAAGGATTTAATAATAAAGGAAATAATAAATAATTTAAATTTTTAAATTTTTCTATAAAATCTTTTAAAAATAGTTATAAAAATTCGTATATTAAATATAAGAAATTTTTTTCGTTAAAAAATTTAAAATATTTTAATTATATTAAAGGTTTATTTTATAACGAAATACTTATATTTAATATCGATTTTATTATTATTTATTATTTAAATATTAATAAAATTATTATTTAAATAAATACGTTTTAATAATTAAGGATTTATTAGTTTCGATAATTTTAAAAAGCTCTAATATTTAAATAATTTTTAAAAAACGATAATTATTATTTTATAAATATTAATAATATAAATTTTAAAGCTATTTAGGGTTTAATATAAATAATAAATATACTATATAATTATAGTATATTTTAATATAATTTAATATTAAACTAAAAGGCTTAAAATTTAATTTTTTATTTTATATAAATTATATTATTTATTTTATACTATTTTAGCTATATTATATAAACTATATTATCTTATATAAAATTTTTAATTCCGTTTTATTAATTCCGTTTTACTTATCTATATTATATATACGGAAAGCGTAACGCTTAAATTGTATTTTTTAATAATAAATAATAAATAAATAAATAACAGATAAATAATTATAATAATAATAATAATAATAATAATAAATTCCGGGCTTATAACCTATTAAAATAAATATATAAATTATAAATATATACATTAGTTATATTAATAATAGTAATAGTAAAAGAGGTATTATAGGTAGGAAGGGATATCCTCCTATATAGCCACTGGTGTGGGTCGTCCTCCAGCCACCTGTATATTGCATGCCAGCCACCAGATATTCCAATAGTACCGCCACCACCCCAGCAGCTACCTGCCATCACCGGTGTCGCGCCATCAGCGCTTTGAAGGCCACCTTGGTATAAGTAGTCAGCCCCTTCTATGGGCACAGGCAATTGGCAAGGCGGGAAGTAATAGCCCTTATCCACGACAACAACACGATGACCGGCTTCGGTAATGAGTTTCGCGCATACGCCGCCCCCGCATCCAGATCCGACGATGACGACGTCAGTCTCTACAACTGCTGTTTCCGGGCCAGGACCGAACGACATGAAGTTGAAGTCGACAGTAGGACCTGGCCGGTCTTTATTGCTGTTAGGGACTCTGTAACCACTGATTTGGTGCAGAAGCTGACTCGACTGCGTCCAGCCGATTTTGGCCATCAGGGAGAACGACCTGGCCAGGGTGTGCCAAAGGGGAAACCAAGCTTGATGCCAGGATCTGAGAATGCCCTCGTGTATACGTATTGGCTGCTCCGTGAACGGGGTGAGATACCATGTACTGATAAAGCTACCAAAGCGGGTGCTATGAATATTGTCAGGATCTATTGCTGCTTAGCACTCGCTGAGTAGGTATAATACAGACACCATAAAGCTCAACAGAGCACCCAGCTGCTTCTTCGAACTTGGTGGGATCTTTCCCACGGTTTGTTTCACTACGGAGATGAATCTGGGATCATCAACCGGCCTCGCAGCTAGGTATTCGCGGAACTTCTCCATGCTGGGCGGATACTTCATCCGAGTTTGAACGCCCCGATAAACTTCCCTGAAGTGCTCCTCTGAGATGGAGAGGACATCTCCACTCCTCCCGTTCGTTGTCAAATGGTCATGGACAGCGATTGAGGGAACGATGGCATCGAGCAATGCGAATAGAGTCTTCCATTGCGCCTCGGTGAAGAAGGCGTCTGACACAGGGCCAGGAATCTTCAACCCGACCCCGAATGTGTCCATGTTAATTTTGGGGAGAGAATAGGGTCAGGAATGAAGGGGAGAGAAGAAGCGACCTTCTTAAGCCAGTACTCCAGGAGAATAACTTAAAACCACAAATAGCCCTATGCCGAGCAAAGAGTAAATCTTGAAATACCACTGTCCATCTCTCGTAAGGCTACCCTGATTGCAGAGATGAATTACTTTTCTTTTGGTTACAGCAGAGAACTCTGGCAGGCTATGAAGGTCGGTGACACCAAAGGGGGCAATGCTGAGGTCTGCTTTAACACTTGCATTTCATGTGCTCACACTTAAGTATATTAACTACCGCCTGCACGAAAATCCAACCCGTGGCAGATAGGTGCACACTGAATCGACCCCAACCGACCAAAATAGATCGTTGGTGAACCAATGTGACTGCGTTGCATCGATATGCGTGGTCCACATTCTAATAAGGTAATTTTGTTGGAAGATCCGTATTGATGAGGGCCAAACCAACAACAGGCAGACATGCCTATACCTACATCGTCGATCGAAACAGCCATTTCGTTATCGCTCTATATTTATAATACGGCTACGAGATAGCATTTGATACAGAAAAACATATCGAGTTGTCTATTTGACTCTCCGCACGCCGTCAACCCGCAAGGAGAGCCGCTTGCCTCATCCTCTGTTATGGAAAGAGGTTATGCGTCTCCCTAATCTACGGCCTACCTAAGGGACATTCGCGCGATAAAAATAAAAAGATAAAAAAAAATAAAAATAAAAAAAAAAATAAAATAAAATAAAAATCACAGCATATCGCGGGTTCCCCTCAAGTACGCCTGCGAGGACGCTGCTCTTACGAGACGGCCGGTTGCATTTTTCCTGGCAGACTTCGTCGGCGTGTGGTTTCTCCAGGCCTGTGGCTGAAGTGCACGGCGGCTCAAAGGCACGGGGTGATCACGGTGGTATATAACCTCAGGGCCTCGATCCTCGATATGCGGTATCAGGGCCATTCAGCACAGCTCCATCGGGTATTATTCTGACTTCGGCACGCTTGTCGGGGTATCAAGACCAGCGCAAATTACGCCCAAGGCGCCCACTTCGAGGACATTGACCTCCATGTCAAGTCGTCGAATTTGTTTACCTAAGGGTTAGGTATAGATGGTAGAGATTGTCCGCAAGGATAACTCGAAAAGGTTCCCCCTGAAACTGAACGTATTTCTTATAAGGCTGGAATTATAGGTGACTAACGAATTGCCTGGCCCCATTTGGTCGATTGATCTAGTTCCTTTTATGCGGATTTATCTTAAGCAAAAGCTCAATAATGATAAAGAATGATATGATTGATATAGCAGACGAGATGTGCTTGCCCTGAATGGGATTTATATCTATGTCATCTACCTTCGCGTTTCATGCCAAGGATCGATCAGTGATGACATGAAACTCCTAGGGAAGAAGCACATACCATTATAAAATGTAGTTCATGTAACCGTTTAGTTATGTGTTAAACATGTACGAAATATCGGGCGGCTGATAGTGCAACACCACACATGTAGATGAATTTAGTCTACCATTCCTGAGCGAGATCAATTTAGCCCTACAAGGCTAGCTCTATCGACAATTTGCACGAATCGACAACACAGTGTCTGCTTTTCTCTAGTCCCGAATCCTATATACTTCACACATTCCAACACTCCTCCAGCTGCAAAGCAAACAGGTATAGACGTCATGCTCGATGATTCGAGATCCAAAGGGGCAACGAAAGAGGTGACAAAATTTCGACACAATGTCAACGAGGAGCGGCCGGCTACCGAATGCCTGAACTGCCGATACCACCGGGCGCGAGGAGCGGCTGGTTTTCGCCCACTCCCTGCACGCTCTCGCGGTCGAGGGCATGTTCGATCTCTTCTTGCGTATCAGCATAAGCCTGCAGGTGAGCTGAGTACGGACCTGGTGACGGCAAGACTCTAGGAGTGGTGCGTCGGTTGTATTGGGGTCGTTGCGGGGGAGTTGAATTGCACTCCTCCTCGCGCGATGACCATTCGTACGAGATTGCCATGATCAAAAGGATGCCTTGCATCACGGCAGTCAACACGTACACCCCCCAAGAGCTCCATCCCCCCCAGCCAAGGCGTGCTGCCAGACTGCCGGCGAAGAGAAACCCGCCAGGCGTTTGTATGCACATCATCAATATACTGAGACTGCCCGCGTGCTTTAGATGATAGGTGGTCCAGATCTGCGGTAGGTATTGGATAGCGGCAAGTGCGGCGGCCATGATCCCGAGGATATTTGCCCAAGCTCCAAGGTGCGAAGGAGCACCCAGTGAAATCGCGGCTGAGATGATGACAATGAACAGACCATGGATAAAACATATCGCGGCAACGATAATAGCGGTTCTCCAAGTAGGTTGATCCGGGTCTCGTTCAACAACCCCATCACCTACCTCGGCCTTATCCCGGAAGAAGACTAGGAACAGAACGAGACTATACGGCGTCAGCGTTATGTAGATATAATAGTAGTGTACGGGTGACCGACATAATGGCAAAGCATATCCACTGTGTCCCGATCTGCGCGATCCCCAGCAATCCGGCGGTGCACTCGAAGGGAGAAACTTCCTTGCAACAGGCGACGTCGGCTCGTGATTGGGGGAGGGTGAGGATGTTGCCGAACTGGGCATTGGCAGAGGTGACACCGAGTAGGACCCAGTACGGTGAGATGCCTTCGGAGGACCCACGAGAGATGATACGATAGTGTTGCGTGACATACGAGAGCATGATACCGATTACAATGAGGCTGGACACAAACGATCATTAGTTTTTTCTTTCTTCTTTTGCTCGACTCGTAGCTCATCTATCTGCCCACTTACATGGAGATGAAGAAGTTGGTGAAGCCGCCCTGGCGGAGAGCATCGCAGCGGTCAGTCTCGAAGACGCTGTCCATGATGGCTGTCGTCGATTCGTCGGTAAACAATAGACTGATGGGAGTCCAAGATGGCGAAATGGTCCAGGGTCCAGAAGGAAGCTGTCCCCCCCCTGATATACCGTGGAGTTCGATGCTGCTTACGGCGTTGTAATTGTATTGGTCACAAAACGGAGCAAGCTGACGATCCCCTAGGCGATCAGAATAGAGGGTGGAAACGAAGGTGCACAGTAAGGCCAAAGGAAGCCAGCTGGCTACCGAAGCATGGCGGACAAGCGGATCATAGGTATAAATCAGTGGTCTGACGATGGTTTTTGGGGATTTTAGTTATTCTTTGTATTGGAAGTCGTACGTTGTACGTTGTATGTAACCTTAGAAAGGCGAATGGGATCTACAGGTGATGGTACGCAGTGCGCGGAGATAAGCCGATGCCAACTGGAATGCTGAATGCGATCCAGGAACATGGGATTTGATAGGTCTCCGTTGAGCCCCCATGTGATGAGGAGCTACACGCGCACGGGGCAAGCGTGTTTCAGCGCTACACTACCAAGTGTGTACCCAGGTACCTATTCTACAATAGGTAGGTACCCTACGGCAATGACGTGGGGAATATCAGGTGCCTCGCATTAGGCCTGTTAGTGCTCAACATTGCTATAGGTACTCCAAGCAGCTGATAACCGCCTGTAGGTACAGCGCTCTTGGCTCCTGCCTAACACCACTACCTACCTAACCTAGGTAAGTTAGGTAGTCTTGGCTTTTTCCGGCTGCACCTTTTCCACATGCCCCACCAACCAGGGCCAGCTCCACGATTCGACCTTAGCCTCAAGCTCCAACTGTCAAGCTTTGTGATCGCTACGCTATTACCGGTCCTGCGTCGCAAGGGTTTACCTAGGTTGTTGAGCTGTCACATTTCCGCTCCATAGAACGTCGACAACGATGATCTGAAGGAGTTGAGCAGTCAGGGGTGAAGGCGCCTCTGGAATGGATCAACAAGATGGAATCCCCCACGGCAAGGTAGAGCTTGCAGCTTCAACGGGGAACATAACCAAGCCGCCACACAGTCGAACGCGACCACCATCGCCACAGCCTCCCAAGGAGCAAGATGAAGTCCGCGGCTACTTTGAGACAGCCCAATGGACCGCCGACGGCACGACCATCCTAACATCCTCATCCTCGAACCAGATATCCGGCTACATCGTGCCCTCGGACCTTCTCTCGCCCAAATCGTCCCCTCTCACCCTAACCCCCCAAGCCACGATCCAGCTGCCCGAGCCCAGCAACGTGCTCGCAGGGGCGCCGTACTTCGCGCTATCGGAACCCTGGACGAACCAGCTCCTCGTATCAAGCCGGGACCACCCGATCCAACTGTTCTACCTGACGCCAACATCGACATCAACATCCCCGGGGCCCGCGTCCGCGTACCCGCTCACGGCGGCGCGGTCCGAGACCCTGCAGACGGCGGCATCGCTCGTGTGGCCGGCGCCGGGCACGCACTTCGTGGCCGGGTCGCGCAACCAGCTGGCGCGGTTCGACGTGCGGCGCAACGGCGCCGAGCCGCTCCTGCGCATCCCGACGATCCCGTCGGCGCGCCACGTCGCCAAGGGCGGCGGCGTCGGCATGCGCGGCACCGTCTCCGCCCTCAGCGCCCAGCCCCCCGAAGCCACCGGCGCCAGCCTCGTCGCCGCCGCCACCTGGACCCGCTGCGTCGGCCTCTATGACTTCGCGCAGGCCGGCGAGTGCATCGCCACGTGGAGCGTCGCAGCCGCAGCGCGCGAGTGCGGCGCGTCCGTCGGCTCGGGCTCGGGCTCGGGGGTAGTCGGGGGAGCGGGAGCGGAAGACGGAGGCGGCGGCGCTGTCGGCGGCGACGGCATCACGCAGACGATCTGGAGTCCCTGCGGCCGGTACCTGCTCATCAGCGAGCGGAAGTCGAGGGGCATCCTCGTGTACGACGTGCGCGTGACGGGGAGACTTCTCGGGTGGCTGTCGGGCAGAGAAGCGCTGGGGAACCAGCGGATCCAGTGCGACGTGTTCCCGGGCCAGGAGGGCAGCGGCGGGTTCGAGGTTTGGTCCGGCACCTCGCACGGGGCGGTCAAGGTCTGGGAGGGCGTGGGAAGCCGGGAGGGCGCGCATGTGCCGGGCTGGCAATGGGATGCTCATCGGTCGACGGTCGGGAGCACGTGTGTGCATCAGAGCGGCTCCGTCGTTGCGACTTGCTCCGGGTCGTGGGAATTCCCAGATGAAAATGTAGATGGAGATGAGAGATCTGAGTCGGGAAGCGACAGTAGCGCGGATAGCTCCAGTGGTGACTCGGGCACCGATGTATCCTGGATGCGCAGGCGGAACAAGGAGAGTAGCTTAAAGATCTGGGGCATATCGGGAGGCGAGAGCGAGGAGCTAGCAGGAACCCGAGAAGACGATGGCGCTTTGGAATAAACGACGATACCCGTAGTTCAAAAACATCCAAGGAAGCGCAAGTCACTCAGATCCGAAGTTTTCATCTGAAGTTGCCTATCTATCAAGCTCTGAAGCGCAACAGACTAAGCCAATGTTCTTCAAATAGCCAATGCAAGCCCAACATCCATCAGCTAAATCTCCAACGAAGCCATGCTTTTCCCTTGACACCAACCCACGCAAATGTCGTATTACAGCACCACCTCAGCACGTATCGACATACCCATTCCATTAGATAGATCAAAAGTACATGCCACCTAACCCCATCGCGTCTCCAGCATCCAGCTGACCCGATTCAGCACCTTCTGCCCGCCCATTAGGCCGCGAAAGTTTTGCACCCTCTCCACCGGCGTCATCCTAACGAACGCCGACAGCCCGAACCGGTAGCGCTCGTCCCCCGACACGCCATCGGGAACCTTCAGATGGCCGAGGATCGCCTGCGCCGCGTACGCGTTCAAGCCCGCGCGCCGCAGGAACAGCTCCCACGGCGTCTCGTCCTGGATCAGCAGATCGCGGAACTCGGCCGCCTCGGGCGCGTGGCGTTGCAGAAACGACGCCGTCCACCTCGCCAGCGTGTCGGCGCCGCCGCCGACGTAGTACGCCTGCGCGTCCGCGTCTAGCCCGCGCACGAACCCGGCGAAGTCCGCGTACCCGGCGCAGTCGGAGGCCGTGAGGTCCCGCACCCTCTCATCCACGCCGTTGCCCTCGGACACGAGCACGATCAGCCGCTCGTAGCGCTGTGATACGGCGTGGATGCGCTCGCGGATCGCGGCCTGGCCTTTGTGGCCCGGTAGCGGCTTCTGTATGGCTTTGAGCAGCGTGGTCACGACGATTCCGGTCGCGGGCGAGACGATCACGTCGGCTTCGGCGGCCAGGGGCGAGGCGGCCGGGGATCGCGACACGGAGTTTCGGTCCTGCGTCGACGTGTTCCAGCGATCGAAGTCCCGCTCGATAATCTCGGCGTTGGCGTAGAGCTTCTCGAGGCGTGAGAAAATGGCCCGAGGAAGTGCCAACGCCTTGATTATCTTTATAGGAGCGAAGGGTGGGTTTAAGGGTGGACATGGAGCTAAGCTTGCTGGGATCTGCTCGGGCTTAGTTTCTAAGGCTAATGAGGCTTTTTCCCGGTTAGAGTTTTCGTTCCGCTTCGCAACTCGCATCGCGTCAGCTTGGGCAAGACAATCAGTGGACACCGGAAAGAAAGAGCTCCTGGTATTCTTCTGTCGCTTTGAGGTACGAAACTCGATGTAATTAGACAGGAGAGTGGATGTCGCAGAAGGCTCGTTGCAGCCGACGAGTAGACTAGGAATCTGGTTTGACTCGTTGTGCGGGACTTGATTTGATACCGCTGGCGTGCTCTCAGGGAGTTGTACAAGGTCGACCGGTGAAGGGGACCTCGATAATGATCTGGTAGGATCCAAATCTGTATTGTTTATTTCAAGTCGCCGCTTCCTCAATAGAGATTCCAAGCTTTTGTCTTCAGGTTGAACTGGCACTGGCTCCGAATCGATTTCCTCCACTTCGATCTCTCGAAGGATGGCCAGGCCGGGCTGCTTCCAGACGTAATCGGCACTTGTTGGCACATTAATTGAGTTTGGGAGTTCAATGTAGGCTTTTGGGTTCTCATCATCCTCAACTGACTCTGTTATGGAAATCTGAGCCGCGCTGGATGGAACTGGGCACCAGCAAAGCTCCCGTCTCTCCGCTTCAGAGTTTCTAGGCCACGGGGACAAGTTGGACATGTTGTAAGTTTTCCATAGCCACGAAAATTGTGACGCGGCGTGCAACGGTGCTCGTACCCATTCGGGCTCCGAGATTGCGAAATCCATGATAGGAATGTCCACACGAGCGAGGGCATCTGCAGCTTGTAGGTTCTCCTGCTCGATACATCTCATTACAGAGGTTGCGTTTTCCTCCATCATAGTCAGCAGTTCATCGCTGGCGCCCATATTGGGGTCTTTGTTCGAATTTGCGCTTGATAGATCCATCTGTTCCATGGTCAAGACCGAGTCCATGTCTACGCCTTTGCTAAATTCCGGTAAGTCTATTGCTACAGCAGACAAGGGAGATAGTGAGTCCAGAGGTGTCAAGGGTCCTTCAACTCTGACTACATCGATTCCCGGTAGTTTTGGGCTGAGCAATGGTGCCTCTACCAAGGGTGACACCGACAGAATATCAGTATGTTGGGGTAAGGAATCGTCCTGGGAACTATCTTGACCCAGTACTCCCGCTTCAGCCGCGTCGATGTCAGCTTCAAGTAATGTACTCGGGTCAGATAATATTGGAACTTGGCAAGCTTGTTCATCGGGTACAAATTCGTCGTCTTCAACGATAATGGGACTTAAGGGCGGGGTGAGAGTCAATTTCCGGAGAGACTAGATGGTATATATCAATACACAAGTAAGCACCTAGAGTAAAGCTCGGCTATCGAACTTGCCTTCCAGCAGGACATTTCTTCCAATAAACTACGTTGCTTGTCTTCTGTCCAGTCATCTTGAAGCGCACAAGCTAAATACCGTACCGTGCCTTTTGGTATATCAATCTTCTCAACTCGGGCTGTGGCATCTATCTCCTGTCTGTACTGGTATGCAGACTCTGGAAAATCTAGACTCTCGTCATTGGACGCATCGAGACGCTCCGGTGGGATACCTCTCGTGTATATATCTACACGGGCTTCTCTTCGTGCTTGAATAGTTCGGGCGAGTTTTCGACAATCATAGTCGGGGTCGCTTCCAAGGAGTGGTGGTTCTAACTTCAACTTGGCAAAATCGGTCGGGTTGAAGTAGCAAATTGACTTAAACCCTGGGTCATCTCTGGTAGCGAATGGGATAACTTTTTCTAGCAGCTCAGCGGAGCCTTTGGGCACATTCAGTTGCTCATGTTGAGAAACGAGAAGAGGGAGGGACAGTTGAGGAAGAGAAGAGTCGTCTATCAGCCCATCGGGCTGAGGATTGAAGGTCTGGGGATGTGAAAACAAGGAGAATACGTTGACTTTACTGTCAACTGACAAGCCATTTTCGCGTGCATACTCATCAATCTGCGAGGGGGCATATTCATCCGATGTCAAGCTGACCGTGTCTTGCACAGCTGTCTGGCGATCCATCTTGCCGGTCTAATCTGTACAGTGTAAGGTCAATTTCCAACAAGAGGGTATTCTGCAATCAACGCGGATTTTTAGACTCGGCAATTGCTTGGAATATTGGCACAATTGGTAAGATATAGGTAGATTATGTGTGTTAGGTATGTAGTTGATGAAGTCCTTAAATAGGTACATGCGTGTGTCTTGGTATATCTGCTTTTTAACTCGAGAGCCCACACACGCATATTTGAACCTTATTACCTAAAGAAGTATCTTGATCAAGATCAGTACATGTAACGATAGAAGCAACTCCCCAAAGTTTTTTTAAGTCAGTATTATGAGGAAGCTGCCTGAGTCACATTGAAGCATTTAACATTGGCCACTAGGTACCTTCCTGGTTGATAATGCATTCCCTTGCTTGCTACCTGGGTACGTACCTGACCTGGACTTAGGTTAATAAATCAAAAGATCAGAAGGTATTTTCACCAGACGTTCCCCTGCAGCCTTTGGCTCAGTGCTAAGATTAGTCGCCAGGAAAACCCTACCGGCCGAAGGTGAAATATGAGGGTCTTCCGCAAAGGAATGTTGAGTATGCCTTAAGCCCTTTGTCTTTCCTTCTTTTTTTCTCTTTTTTTTTGTCTCCCCCCTTCTCACTCCACACACAATCCAATATCTATTTAATGCTATGCTATGCTGTAACCGAACCAATTCTTCCGTCCCCCCCCCTCCTCCACCTCATTAGGAGCGATTTCCATGTCGTGATTATTCACAACGTTTAAGTAGAGTTCAAGTATTATTGCCCCAAAAAGTAAAAGAAAACGGATCGACTTAGCAGTCAAGACTTGTTATTTTTGTCTTATTATCTTGCCCCGCCCATAAGTTTGTCAATCTGCACATACATACCTTTATTCTGGCCATTCAACCTGAATAAAAGCTGCCAAGTGTGTTTGCTCTATGTTTCGCTATATACAATTATCGTCCGGTGAGGGACAGCAAAGATCTTTCTTTGTTACTCTATTTGTCTCGCAACAAAGGAAGACAAGAACACCAAGCTTGATTTCCTATTTCTATCTCCGAGTTTGGCTTCTGAATGCGGTAGCGAGCAGCGTATTTGATCATTACGCCACGTTCCTGAAATTCCTTCAGCAACCCATAGCTACTTGGTTGACACTGATGATACGCACTTCTATTTGACATAGCTAATCCTGATACTACACCTCTGGGTTCTCTCTTCCGTTGAGATTTTGGCTCTGTGTAGCCAAACCTCACCCCTTACGCAATGGATCTGTCAGGGCTGATGGCCCGTGGAGTCCCTCCATTTCCAAAATTTCTGCCCTACATCAAAGCCGGCATCTTTTGCCTCCCCATCAGTGTCTTGGCTTTGGCAGCCTACGCCATTTCTCTCGATAGCAACTCTTCATATTACTATTCACCTGGCGCGCCCGGCTTTTTAATCTTCGTGGTGAGACATATTGCTTACTCATCACTATGATCAGTTTCTTAACCAACTTGTAGGTAATCAAAACTTGGATCGTCCACGGCGTAGTTCTTGCGCTCGAGCTCAAAGCACCACAATGGTATTATCGAGCGGCAATCAACATCTCTTACATGTTAAACATTATCTTCTGGCTAGTGGGCTGGGCTGTAAGTAGCATTCCGAGTCGTTTACGTCCTCTTCTAGCCTATTTGAGGAATAAGAACCCCAAGACCTTATAAACTCGGATAAGTCTCCAAACCTTCTAGAAAGCGAAGGGACTAACATCAGATACCGCAGTGGAGTGCATCGTGGGCATCCTACGACCTCTCATTCGATAGCGATTACGGTAATTCGAAAACTTTTGGAGGGGTGATGGCAGCTTGTGCAACTCTCGGTGCTCTGGTTTGGGCCTTATCTATCATTAATCTCGTCGTCTTCTACCAGGCCTGCATGCGAACCCCCAGCTCTAACAACCGCGAGAGGGAGGAACTTGATCAAATTCGCAAACAAAAACAATCACAGAGCCATGTACCCTCTCGGACTGAGCAGGCCTACACTAAGCAACCAGTCTACGGTGGCCAGGCCCAACTATTTGGAGCTGACGGTCCTATCTAAACAGTACGATCAGGCTGTTTGGTATTTACACGAGTTATCTTTATACAAATAGATATAATCCAAGGGGGGTTTTGCCATATACTCCTTGAGCTACAACGCGAACCAAAGTAGATTTAGACTCAAAATCGACCAGTCCCTTCTCGAGGTTCAAACGCATGACAAACATTGTAGAAACGGATAACATGAGCATACAGACTGCACAGTCAGCTATCTAATGTATACATATATAACTAATAGTAACCTTGAAGCCATGCTTAGTTTATGGCCCCTCCAAATAACAGTTAATCTGCGATAGCCCCTGAGTCTAGGTTACACACACATCTTCCCCCCTGAATCGGATGACCTAATACCTTCACCTGCCATCATCATCCCCGGCACCCAAGTTCAGCTTCTAGCTGCCTGCTTTGGCAGTACCACACAGTGCCCGTCTACAATCAAGTTACAATACTTCTTTACCGCCAGGCCAAGGAATCTGATTTGGGGTCATAATCAACCTTCGGTCAAAGGACATGGCCGTCTGACACACTGAGCTCCAGTACGTGATACCATCCATAATAATCCAGTCACTGTTGAATTCATTTCAAGAGAGCAATCTACGTGACTCAGTCATGCATGAGGTGAAGTACATCTCCCAACAGATGACACGGCGAGCCAATGGGACCCGGGTTCTGGTAAGCATGACTGGCACATTCTCGGCCGCCATGAACATGAAAAGACACAGGATAATGGCCTATCCATGGCCAAGCACGCCAGATACAACTGATTGTATCGTGACAAATCCCTCTTTCCCCCAATCGGCGACAATTTAGCTATCGGCGACAAGCTAAATGACGCTCGACCGACTTAAGTGATGTCATAACACGTCTAGGAGGAACGGAACCGCATAATTCCTACCAGATTCGTTTGCTCGTTAGGTGTGGATAAGATGAACAGCCCTCGGAGCCCACATTGGGTATCGTCCCCTTTGTAAAAATGTAAACGTTCCCCCCCCCTTCTTCCCTGCTATTTTTCGTTTTATCGCCAAACAGACTTACGATACCATAAGCTTCGTATAGAGGAAAACGCATCCATCATTACTATATTCTAAGTTCGGCGGCATCCATATAGCATTACTATTTTTTCATCATCATATCCCATCCTGTACCCATTACCACTGTCTGCTTTACTCTATGGCACAATATCACCACCTTCAACCCTGGCACTCGGCAAAGACACTCCCTATACTCTGCACTTGTCCTTCTCGACCGTGAACCATTCACATCCATATCTCGCCCAAGCCATACATACAGCTTGGAAGACCTGCTCTCCTGATTCCTCTCAACGCAGTACTGAGGTATACTCCCCACCTTGGCCCCTATCCTGACGCACCCATTTCTAACCATGCTAATTTGACACGTGGACAGACACGGGGATTACCACGCTCATTCTGCCCTTACGCTCCACGCACGCATGCCCAGCCGTCCTAGTCATATTCGGCCAACCCACCTGACGCATACTGGCTCGATACCAACAGTACATACTTGCTCCGCAGTTACAGCATAAGACAGCATCCAGACATCCCACGTCCTCCTGGGTATCCCGAATCTTTTTGGACACCTGTCTTGGAAACATACTCTTTTCCTACTATCTGTATAACTCTTCATATATAATTCTTTTATTATTGCCTTTGGCTTTCCTTCATTATTATCTTCTTCAACACCTTTTCGATAACAAGAATACCTGGCCAGTCTTACCAAAGTCACTCGTTCAGCTCTTACAGCGTCACACCGGTTATGCAACATTCTTTCGTTATTGCCTTTGGCTAGCCTCCTCAGCTATCTAGCGCCCTTTGGATAGCAACAACACTTGGACACCCTTACGACAATACACTCGCTCAGCTCTTACAGCATTACACTTGTTCAGCTTTGAGGACATCACATTCATTCAGTTCTTACAGCACCACGCTCGTTCAGTTGTTACGACATCACACTCGTTTAACTCTTACAGCATCACGGTCTTTCAGCTCTCAAAAAATTACACTCGTTAACTCCTATAGCACAACCTTCGTTCCGTGTTCATAGTGCCACCCTCATTTCTCTATTCTACTGGGATACGACTCTTTGATATCACTCGTCATCTGCCATTTTCGAATATCTCCTCTATGGTTATTTCTCCTCAGATACTGATCTATGGATATCACTACTTCAAGACCACTCCTCTGATATCACTCCCTTTCTACCATTCTTTGGATGTCAATACTTAAACATCGATCTTCTGGTACGACTCCTCGGATACTATTCCTTGGATACCACTTCTCAAACACCGATCCTTGGGTACCTATCAGGGGAGGGTGCTGGCTAAGCACCCCACACACCTTAGCTAGCACATTCTGCAGCACTCACACCCCATCACCATCGTGAACAACAACAACTACAGATACAGACCTCCTCAGACAGGTTGAATGACACTTGTTTGGTGGTTGGAGCCACTGAGGTCCCTGGTGGTTGTTGTGTCTCCACCATGATATGGTACCATTCCTTAGACATCAATACTTAAACGCCAATACTCAAGTATTAGTCCTTAGTCACTACTTTGATATCACTATCTTTCGACTGTCATACTTACACACCAGCCATACAATGCTCTTTGGTTGTATTCTTCGGCTACCCTCTTTGGACACTCTCCAGGTTCGACACTCTTGGACAGGGACTTCGCTCGTTCAGCCCTGACGGTACCAAGCTCACTCTGATATCTCTCCTGGATAGAGACTCTACTCATCTAGGCTCGACAGCAACCATCATTACTTTGGTTCTCTTGGATGCGGACCACACTCTGATCACAACTATATGCCTGAAACCCTTTCGATGTTGTTGCCCACATCAACTTTTACAGCAACATATCTCGACTCTATATATAATTCCTCTGTTGAATAACATCAAGAATAGTTCAGCCCTCGAGGTACCACATTCATTCGCCTCATGCACCACCACATTCGTTTCTTGATGCCATTCATCTCCCGGACGTGGTCAGCCCTGTTCGGCTCTTTCTATGCATCACTCCCAATAATTTTCTTTGTTTTTCTTAGACAAGGACACCAAGGGAGCTCAACCATGCGAGGTTCAGCGCCTCCTTATACTCTTTTTCATATTCACGCAGGCATGGCCAACATATGTCTTCCCTCTCCCAGCCCCTCTTGCACGGTGATAAGACCGTTGGATAGACACACACACCGACCACCAAACCAGACCGTTATTTCAATAATCAGTACCTATAACTGGCCAAGGACACGGAGCCAGCACTTACGAGCACACTTAGAAATGGACAGTGGGAACCCATTGGAACACACACACACACACACAATCTCTATTACCATTGCTATCATCATCGCCTTTTCTGAGAACTTGTGGGAAAGCTCCCACTGTACACGAACAACCTATACCGGCAACTTCGTCAAGGACTTAATCGAAATATGACCAAGACAAGGTCAGCTGGAACTGCCGGGTTAGATCACGGCGGGTTTAGCCTGGTTCGGCAGATGTTCGACAACGACAGGTTTACGCCCGTAAACAGCGACAGACAATCATCGACAGCCTACCTCTCCTTTTGATCCACTGCAAGATACGCCTCTCACAGCATCAATCATTAACCATCAGTCTTCGACAAGTTATGAGCTCGCCAGGCCCTGCTCGCGCATTACCCGGGTGGATTAGGGGCCCCCCAAGACCAGGTATGTCTGCTCCCTTCTCGCAGTCTACATCGCCTAAGTCGAGGCTAACATGTGGCGAATTCCAAGCCCATTCTCCCAAGAATAGGGGAACATGAGGCTCCTCGGGAAGACCCACCTCGGCAAGATCCGTCTCGGGAAGATCCGCCTAGATACTTAGGTACATATATACCTACCCCACCACCCACGGAACGAACGTCAACTCTTAAGGTATTGCGCCCCTTTACAGGTAACGTCTCCCCTATTACGCCTTCAGCCATGCTACAGAAGCTACCACGGTGTTATATCAAGATATTATGTCCCTGTCTTGTACTCTTAACCTCGGCAATCTCAAATATAGACTCGCGTTCAGCGAGTTACCAGCTAAACTCTCTGAGAATAAGCGCATGTCTAACACATTTAACAAGTAGGGCGGGGTATAATATCTACTTGAAAGGAATAGTGCAATCTCAAAGCATAAAGACAAGTCTAAAGCGGAATAGCCAGTCATTGGTGAGTGATTTAATTCATTCATAAACTCTATATTCTACGCCAACATCTAGAAACCTTCCACTTATCTAAGAACTCACATCGAGCCTCGGGGTATATATAGGTCCACGCCAAACTCTAGATACCTGCTAACTAGCCCCGCCCCGCCCCTAGCTCTAGTCCACAGAAATCATCGAGCTATCGTGGCTGTTGCCGTCGACATCTTCTCTATCCCAGGGCCCCTGTTCTTCCTGGGTGGCAAACCAGCTCTCCATGGGAATGTCTTCCATGGGAGGCACGTCTTCCTCTCCTCGAGTCCTCTGGAGCCATGGCTGGGCTCCAGGGTTCTCAGGGGGAGGAATCAAGCTCACCTCCCCGGCGTGACTGGTGCTGGGGTCGAAGCCAACGTCGAAGTCGACGTTAACCTCTCCCCGGGCACTAGCAGCAAGCCCGGTCTCCTCGATGTAGTCGAGAGACGGCGCTGGGAGAGGAACCCCAGCCTGGTAGGTGCTTGTACTTTGGTGGATACCAAAGTTGGATTCGAAGTCTGTCTGAGCACCATTACCAGGCTGGGCCTGGCCGCTCGCCGAGGCCGCGAAGGAGGAGAGTGAAAGCAGCTGCACCTGCTGGACGAGTTCGTCGATGGTTCTCTGCAGCTTGCTGTTACTCTCGACAAGTTCGAGATTCTGGTCGTTCAGGTTCGCCAGGCGCTGATTCTCAGCCTGCAGCTGCCTGTTGCGTAGCGTCAGCTCAGTGTTTCGGGACGCTAGCTCCCTGTTCTGCAGCCGCAGGCTTTCCACGTCTGTCTGTAAACTGGCGAACTTCGTGGCCTTCATCGCCCGGCTGCGCTGTGCCGAAAGTCGGTTCTGCCGCCGCTTGTGCAGCCTGTGGGCCTGCGTTACCCTCTGGTTGTAGTCCCGGCGTCGCTCTTGCTCCGCCCGAGGCAGACTCTCATCGATGGGCAATGATCTGAACGGTGGCCCGTATGACGCCACGTCGAGGTCGTTTTCCGTCATCGCCAATATGTCGATTGGCGCAGCTCTCGCCGCCGGCATCGGTGTTGGAATCGTACCGTGGGCGCTGCTGACCGGTGCCTTGCCCTTGGCGTTGCTGGCTGCGGTCTGAGACCGTCGGCTGTCGTCGACTGCCGACGTCTCGCCAGGATGATGTCTTGTTAGGGCAAGGCTGCTGGGTCCTGGCAGGGTGCTAGGTCCTGCACCGCTGCTAGGTCCCAGCCCGGTGGTGAAGTCGAGCAGCCCACGGTCGACGGCGAGAGCTTCGCTGGCGCTCAAGAGCGCGGGGTTTGGCGGAGCCATTATTCCATTGGACGGAGATAATGTGACCGTTGACAGGTGATGTTGGGTGCCAGTCGGCTGGTATGATGTACCAGCCGACTGGAATGATGCACCAGTCGACTGGTGTGATGTACCAGTCGACTGGTGTGATGTACCAGTCGACTGGTGTTGTTGAGTCCCGGTCGACTGGTGTGATGTACCAGTCGACCGGTGTTGTTGAGTACCGGCCGACTGGTGTTGTATACCAGTCGACCGGTGTTGTTGAGTCCCAGTCGACTGGTGTGATGTACCAGTCGACTGGTGACGTAAAGTGCTGGTCGACGGATAACGCGAAGTATCCGTCGACTGGTGGAGCAAGGTGTCGACCGAGGAGTGGAGCGAGGGTTGTAGCAAAGTGTTGGTCGACTGGTAAAGCAAGGGTTCAAGCGAAGTGTCGACTTGGGGGTTGGGCAAAGTGTTAGTCGACTGTTGAAATGAAGTGTCGACTGACGGGTGGCTCCAAGCCCCTGCTGGAACGGCCATAGCCTCGTGTGATTCTGAGGCCGATGTTCCTATCCCGGCCTCGCCTTTGAGCAGGTTAGTCCACGCTTCCTCGAAGGTATGAAGATATATCCTTACCGTCTTCAAGGCCCAGTAGGCTCGTATCCATCTCCTCTAACTCTGTCTGGTTCGAGCCCGGGGCTCCATTACTCGAGTCCCAAGTGCCATTTAGCATCATGGGGAGGCTTGTCGAGGACATACCCTGATCGCCACCATTGCTCGAAGGGAAGCTATGGAGCTGGCTCTGCGATGTAGGATTTACGTATGATTCGACGAGATCCTGATGTCCCGAGCAGTCCTCGCAGACGCAGGGCAAGCCTAACTCGAAGTTTATGCAGCCAGACATCCTAAGATATGTTAGTCTCACCAGATCCTCCCGAGATGTGGGTGAGATACGAGGGGATGTGGATGCGGCGATACTTACTTAGTTTCAGTAGTCTGAAATTATTTACTTGGTTCTGTATACGAAGTGTATACGACGTTATGAGGGCGATATGAAAGCTGGGGTATCGAAGTTGCGATACAGGAGCGGTAGTGTCGAAGTTATGATGTTCACACCAAATTATGAAATGAATGGTTGTGAAATTGATAATCGCCAGAGAGTGGTAGTAAGGAGTGAAAGTAGGAGAAGTTATGGGAAGTTATGATTGTCGACGTTGTGGTTGTCGACGTTGTGATATTTAGTGGGATAGGTGCCCAGGCAAGTAATGAGAGTTCGTGACTTTGTCGTTCAGTGCGGGGAACTTTTTTTCCTTGATGTGTTGACGGTGACTGAGAAGTGAACTCGAAAGGGTATTAACAAAAAGTATTTATAGTTTTCTCTTGAGGCTTCTTCACCCTCATTCACGCCCAGGGGCGAGGGCGTTTGAGGTCCGGACGTCATGGCCGGCAAGCAAACAAATGGTCACGAAGTGAGGAGGGTGATTCACAAGTGAATTCTGTACCGCATTCAAAGTTCAGACGGTGAATTTCCATGGAAAAGAAGGATATTGTGTAGCTTGACGACGTCACAAGCAAGCAAAGCTGCATAGTGGGTTGTCTGAGAAGGACGGAGGTTCAGATGAAGGGTGACAAATATGGTCGTCAAAGCAGGACAGCCCCTCTAGTCAGGGACGATGGTTTGATTACGATATGTTGGGACTGGATAAGGGAACACAAGGTCGAGTCACCCCTTGTGTAAAAGATGGTTTTCAGGATGGAAGTATGTGATGTGTGAGGAAAGGTTGGAAAAGGCGACGATGACAAAAGTCAGGTTGAGTGAGGTGTGGGAAAATAAAAAGAGGGAGAAGGAAAGAAAGGCGACGACCTCTTCCACAGTGTGTACTATTTATATGGACAACGCGAGCCCGGACTTTGATCAGAATCAGTAACTACCTGATCCAGGCCATGCCATATTATTTATTTTGTACCTATGTATTTTCTTAAAAACAGCATTGAAATCAAATCTTAGGTACCTACAATCACTGATTCTCAATGGTTAAAAGTGATTTGTGTATACTTAATCAATGTGCCTTTCTTTTCCAGGAGGCTAGAACGATCCAGCTAGAATATAATACGTTCTAAGGGCAGGTACCTGCAATCTTCAGACGGTTTAAGCCCAATCTCAAGTTTTTCGATGCTCTGAGACACCCTGATAGGATATAATTTATAAAGATTAACCTGCCTATAATGGAAATTTTATTTATAAAATATCTTACCGAATATACCATAAAGTTTCTGCAGCAGTATTCTGGGACCATGTATTAATCCTCCACGGCATTTATTACTATCTTCTCGTCATACGGCCACGAGGATAATATTTCATCCAAGAGCATACTCGAAGGGTTTAGGGGCACATTAGCATACTAACACCGCCTTTATAATGCTTTATCCCCAGTATCAAGACGTTCACATATAGAATAGGGGCATACAAAACGGATAAGGCGAGCCATCGTGAAACCTACCTTTCCAGTTAGACGCATACTAATATCTCCTCAGAACGTTAATAAGCTCTTCGAGATATTCTCTGTCCGTATGCCGACGGCTAAGGATGTCGGTATATGGCCCCTTTCTCGGTATCGAGGCGCAGAAACTTCCTGCCATACTACAAGATCCTCGAGCACCTCTTACCAGAGGGTCACTAGATAGCTTCTAAGATAATTCTAAATATATTTTCACTGCATATTTTAGTTAAAAACTTATCTCGGACAGCTTCGTAGACGTGGTAGTTCACGGCAGCTTGTAGGTATTTTCCACCGCGCAAGCTACTGGCACCGCGACACCACATCCTTAAACTCTTTGATTAAAACTCCGATAATTTTCTAGCTGTGAAATATTTACGAATGTATTGCAATATTATGCCGATTTCGGTATAATTCTTCTCGGATCAGTATTACTTCCACCTTTCCGAACGTCAGTACGCCGACGCCCCAATACACGCCCTCTTCTCACCGTTCCTCGCAAACATCGCAGTTTATAGGGTTACGGAGTTTCGTCCGAAGAGGTCGGTTTGCCAGTGTCGAGTAAGCCCGCGGGGTTTATTTACATCGGTTTGAACAGGTGTCGTGTAAGGAACATGGACGGGTCAGATTGCGCGGGTCCTGTGTGAGGTGACGAGTGGGAAGATCAGAGATCGGAAAGATCGGCAGGGGATATCAATGGAACAGAGATGGAGGAGGGGAGGATGGGACGGAAAAGTGGCAAAGAAGAAAGATGACCCTGATGCGATCTTGACTCAGGATTTTACAGCGTGATTCAGAGGTCGTGTATCACCAACGAAAGCTAGGGTGTCAGAGGTGAGCAAACTAAAAGAGGTGTCCCTGCAGGTCCTGGGTGACACGTACGTGTTGAGTCCTGCAGAAACTTCGAATCATCTGAAAGTTGGTTTGCAAACAGTCCATGTTTGCTGCATTAGGAGCCTATGATATTTATCTACAAATTAGTTGATGTGATTAGGTGCTATAGACAGGGCGTGATTTGACTCGGAAGAAGAACATGGGATGATCCAGCCCTTACCTAGTTTGTCATTGTTATCGTATATCCGGTGAATGTGGGAAATCACACGAGGCGATGATGAACATACGTGGTGAATATTAACGTAACCCTCTTCTATATCTTGTAGCTCACGTGGATATCGCACCTATTGAAAGGGAACTTCAAGAATACGCAAGGTATACTACTAGTCAACTATTATCTAGTAGGATCATTTGAAATCTTCCTAGCTTATAGGAGTGACATCACGGATAGACTCAACGCGTAAGAGGTTCCCGTTATCTTTCTAGAAAGGGGGGCTGAACTGCGTTCGCTAGATATATATACTTCGGTTTACTTGTTGATGACAAGGCTAGTATCGGTCCATGCTATATGTGTTCATTACTACGCCAGTGCGTCCTCATATCTCAGGGGCGTTGATCATAATAATAGTATTGAACTCCTTCCCGTAAATCTAATGGAATTTCGTCATGTTTTCGGCGACCAAAGCACAGGTAAGTTCACCCTTATACAAGACCTCCCAGCATTTGAAGTATACATATTATCTAATCAACCTCTCATGGTGACTCATGTCCCTAATATTACCTCCATTTGGCTGAAAACCAGCTCTGCAATCTAAGTCGCCTAGGAAAGATATGCGCCGCGAGTAGCAGTGGCAGTAATAGTCATAACATGAACAAAAGCGTTGTCTTTATTTATTCCCCCCTTTGTAACCTTACTTCCCCACACAGCCTCAACGCGAAGGTAAATCCGGGAAGCACATACAACGGTCCTAAACTCGGTAGTATTTACACCACAAGATGTATTCGAGTCCTTTGCGCCTGTGAACACCCTAGCAGGCGATATTGTCGAGTTTTCCGCGTAGGTAGTGTTGGGTCCAAGGTCAACGTCGCGCATATTCCCGGACTTCAAAGACTGGACGGACGCGAAATCGGGCTTGTCATTGATTCTGACCGCGGGCGCTTCCACTATAGCAGCTTTCTTCCCTCTTGGAGGAGCACAGAATTCGAACCGACTGCGCGATTAGTACTAAAATCGTGAAGTACATAGCTCTAGGAGGGCATGGCGCCTGGGTTCCAAGAATGTAGCCCAGAAGGCTCTTCGCTTTCACTACTACGATCCCTCTCATTGTTACCGTAGCTACTGTCAGAGTGGCCGAAGTCAGATAACGGAGACGAGGAAGATGAATAATTGTCAGATGAGTTATCTGTCTCCCGTTTAACGCAGCCGCATGATCCAGGCCAAGTTTGTCAGAAATAGTAGCAGAGCTTAGTGCCACAAAAGCAACTAAGGTCTATATTAGGAATCACAGCCCGCACAAGCTCTGACGCGAAGAAATAAATGATTAGCCTACGTATTATATTCATATCATTTTTCCCGATAATCCCTCCGCAAGCGTATCATTGCCATGCTCCGAGCCAGATCCGGTGTTGCCTTTGCTTTAGAGCCGACAGGGAATGGTCCATGGGAAGAGGCTTGTCTGCATCCGGTTCAGGGGTGCAATTTGCATGTAGGAAACATGTCAAGGTCTACAGAATAATGGCTATCCGTGATGAATGGCACACCATCATCGATGCCAAATACTCTGTCCTGGCCCACGATAGCGGCTTTTCTTCTCGTGAAAGTGATGGGTATCAAGCAACATTACGCAGGGAACGAAGCTTCATTCTCGACTACATCTACAAAAAGAGCCTTATTGCATAGTTTGCAAGTGGTGATCGCAGTGGCCCTAGACGGTGTCTTCAGCATTAAGCCTATACCTACTAACGACGCATATCGATTTGTCTAGTTAATATTTGACATGGTTATATGTAACAGAATATGACATATCCATTGGGCAAAACTCCGTTGGAGGTCAGTGATGATACACTTATTTGATGGATGTACATAAGAGACTACTGTATGGATATGTGAGTGTAAAGATGACATGAATGAAAAATGGAAAAACGGCGTGCTATGATTAGAGTCCAGAAAGTTCAGCATGGTTATATGGTAATGGGTTTCGTGGGCAATTCTAATTCTTTATAGTAAACTTAATTATGCGGAAAATTTATGTTTTGCCTGCTTATTTCATCTAAACTGATCACTTGTAGATATGTAAAGTTTTCATGATCGATGCAAAAAAATAGTGCTCGACGAATGGACGCGGTTAGAACTTCAACGTCTGTCTGTAGCATAACAGGCTTTGAGGTGATGAGATTTCAAGTACTTTAAAGTATAGGAAATCTAATAACGTAGATTAGAAGCATGAACATCAAACCAAGATATCGATTTCGTGAAATAATCCACCAGCTCATGACATTCTAGAGTGACCTGGGTCTTAATAAAGTGAACAAGGGCTATATTTAATGGATACTTGAATAAATGGGATATCCGAGGCGATGACGCAACGGATAATTACCAAGTTTATCGTACCGGACGACTCCACGAATTATGGCCCTAGGTTCACGCCATATCACCATATTAACTACTCGTGTGTAGCTAGTGCGATAGGGACGTACGTAAGGTTCGTATCTAGGCACCGCCTAGCCTCTCAAGTATGCCCAGCATAACCAAGAAAATATTGCGCTAACACCATATTATCCTCTTCCACCATATCAGTCCTTTTCAAACTAGCCCCGACATAAGAGGAATATGCAGAGAATCTAGCACAGCCGACACCGCTCTAGCCCAGTCAAGAAGAAACGGTGCTCTTGCACGCGACGCGTCGCTCTTTTGGACGATCTGCGTACAGTTCGAGGGCGTAGTCGCTCGGTGATCGAAGCATTTGATGATTCCGTTATCGCTAGTGATGAGCTCGTCTACCACAAAAAGCCGTCAGCTCTATTCATCTCGGGAACCTAGGTAGGTTATCAAGAGAGATCAACAAAAAAGCTTACTGGTGTCAATCCGCGAAGCTCTATGCCCGCCCCCAACATCTTGGGGGTGCTTATAACAGCGACACATAAGCGTCGAGCCGTCAAGCTGGCAGTCCTGGGGAAAGCATGCGTCGTTGAAGTGTCCCCTGTTGACTAGCGTCAGCTATTACCGACCAAAATCTCTGAATTCTCTTGGACGGAACGAGGAGCTGGGAGACCTTACCCATCTTCGGGCACGATACGTCCGGCGTCGGCACCATAGCAATCGTTCAAGTCCAGCAGACTGCACTGCGTGCTGCCAGCGCTGGTCTTGCAGTCTGCTTTCAGGCCCAGGTGTCCGTTCGTCTCGGTGACGGTCATATTCTGGCAATCCTCCAGGTAACCACCATCTGCGGTGATTTTCATGATGAATGTGCATAGGAGGACAAGCCGAAGGGTATTCATTGGGATTATTCGTAAATATTGCGGGATCATGGAGATTCGGTTATCGTAAACTATAAGTGAAGTCTTCGGTGCTTGAATTACTAGGAGGTTTGGTTTTACGTGTAAGAAAAAAAACCCAAGCAATTTATATAAATACAATCTAGTAATTTGGACAAAGAATATATGAATGACTCAAAGTTATCCTGCAAGGGTCATGCTTCAGCGGCATGTACCGAAATTCAGATAATGTTGGCCGAATACCTTACAAAGACAGCCTGCTATGATTAAAGGATCTAAGACCGGGACACAGTAAGCGAGGCTATCTTTACTCATAATACATAGTTCATACATGGTTATCATTCAATCTAGCGAAGATCCACATATGTATCAAGTCATCAAAACAGTTTATTCAATATCACAAATAGAGTCATCACCATTCTCGTAGTGAGACCATCCACGAGAACCCGTATGACCTACCTAGTGTCCTGCCTTCATCGGGTTGTTCGAAGCCAGAGTCATAGACTGGCAGTAAGTTGCTGTGAATAAACATCCCGCCAAACGTTCAGAGGGCCGGTCGTACATACATATATACGTATGTACATTGAGGTGACGTTGAAATAGGCTACGTACGTACCGTGGCACGAGACATTATTACCTACATAAAAGGCAGCTGATTGGCCTAAGAAGCTTCAATGAAGGGTCCCAAGCCACGCGACAGTCTGTGTGTACAGCCCTGCATACTACCTTGCATGAACAGCTAACTAGGTGTGTACCTACATCACACACTTATGTAAGACATCTATATTCATATGTAAGCATACTATATGCAGGGACACATCGATCATCCGAACGTTGGCCACTTAGGTAGGTATGTACATCCAGGGGAATCGAAGCTAAAATCTGCGGATATCCGATCTGGCGGGGTCCGGGTCTGTCTAGTAGCCTTGGGATTGATGCCGCCGGTCGGTTGGTCGACAGATCACAGTTCGAACCATTGTGGCATGGTGAGAAGACGCTGGACTTTCACATGTCAACGTTCCTGACATCTGATGCGGAGATGGTACATATATGATAAGCCGAGGCATCTTGTTACTATTTCATGTTATGAGATGTCGCACCGCAAAATCCTGTCCAAGTCCGATTTGAAGATCTTGAAATATCTATTTGGAAATCTTTTCTAAAAGCGTGATTGCCGGCCGAGTGAGACAGATTAATCACAACCCAGCATCTCGTCCGTCTTCTCGTATGCACTACCAAATTGCATGTCTAAGCACATGCCCAGCCCCCCTCACATTATCTAGTCAATACAATGCATACACATCATGAGGGGAATAAATGATTCCGTTAAGCGATAAACACCATACCAGTCCGATCATATACAGAAGACAACAGACCTAACCATGACCTGTTGAGCTTTAAAAGGTGGCGACCGCGATGGCGATCGACTGAGTCTCAGAGTGTGAGATGGAGACGCTGATCTCCTTCACACCCGCCTCTCTTGCGGCATCTTCAGCATCTCCATGAAGCTTTGGTTGGGTTAGCCCACGCCTTTCGGAATGTGGTAAATAGGCACTTACAGAGACGACCGGAGCACCTTTCTCGTTGGAAAGAATTTCAATTTCTTTCAAGGCAGCACCAGCACCTTTGCTCTTAACTCCCAAACTCTTGAATACGGCCTCCTTCGCGCTCCAGCGGCCGGCAAAAGAGCTCTGCGGGCTGGGCGTTTTTTGGCAATATTCGATTTCCTTGTCGGTAAAGTTGCGCTCGATAAAGGTAGGATTTTTGACGTTAATCGCTTCGATATCCTCTACATCAACACCAACCTTGTTATTCTTGCCCGTTTGGAGGCTCCGAGCCAAGTTTTCAACGACTTCCTTCGTAGTTTTCGCCCTAGTAGCATGGGGCACTGCAGCTTGCTTTGCGAAGTTGGCGGCATAGACAAGTTCGGCAGATTTCTTGTCTTCCGAGACTCGGGCATCAGGATTCAAGAGCACCGAGGTAAGTTGCTCATTGGTGTATGGTGAATGGGACTTGGCTTGGAAGATGGTGTTACTGATCATACCATTGTGCAGGTATCGATAAGCCTTCTTTTGACGAGCCGTAACCTTGGCACAGTACTGGGAATACGTCTCTTCGTCGAGGGTCGCGAACAAGTACCTGGGGTGCACACCAATGACTTGGGCGCCCTTTTGACCGAAACCAAATGAGGTGAGCGAGAAGGCTTTCACGCCATCGGTCTGGATACTGCGACTGGGATATACGATCAAGTCAAAAGCCTCCATGTCCTTGTCAACGTTATCGGCATTACGGTTGCCGGGTACCAGACCGCTGTTCAGGACCTGCAAGCATCCGTTGAACATCCAAGCTCCGGCAGCACCTTTCGGATGGCCAGTGAGGTATTTCTGGAAGATGCCCATAAGAGCATTGCCCTTCTTGCGACCAAGGTGACGCAATTGCTGACAAATGACCGACGACTCGTTCTTGTCATTTGCCTTGGTTGAGGTGCCGTGGAAGGACGCGACATCGAGGTCATCAATCGTAAGACCCCAGGTAGCAAGGGCACCGCGTAGAGGAGCGATAGAGGTATCTTGCTTCCAGAAGTTGTTGCCAAGGCTTCGCAGGGCCTCTTTCTCCTGTCTCACAGCCTCTTTCTCAATGTGGATGGCGCGCTCTTGCGTGTATTCATTCTCGTCAAATTTGTGGCCTTGAGCCTGCATTGCTGTCGCCTCCTCGTACAAGTACTCGAGCTCTGACTCTTTCCAGTTGCGAATCTGCCTCTTGCGAAGCTCGATCTGGCGGCGGCGATACTTCATATCAAGCAGAGGCGAGGGGAACTTGCTTGGGGCTTCCCGAGCGGTGGTCAATAGACCTTGGCCAGGCGCTGGCACGGAACGTCCGATCTTGTCGCTGGCAGTAGTCGTATGCGCAACGACACCATAGATCGGAACACCCATATCAATGGCTAGCTTGGCCGTCATGAGAATTTCTATACCACATCCCTGAGACTCCATAAAACCGCCCCGTGTAGTCGTAGTCGGGCGGGACATCTCCCGTGGAGTACGGCCATGGGCAAATTCATCGAGCGAATTGCTGGTCGCCTTCATGTTGGCGAACTCAAATGAACCCTCCTCGCCGAAATCATCGAAACCACCGACAAGGCAGACACGAGCCTTGCCCTCCATAATAGCCTCGTATCCACTATCCACCGACTCCACAGCCGTGGCACAAGCACCGACCGGGGTTTTGATAGGGCCAGAAGAAGATAGCAAAAGCATATTGACCCAGGCGGCCATTGTATTGATGAAAGATTCCTGCAATATGTCCTTTTGAATGTCATGGTCCATCTTGCGTTTGGTATACATCCCAGTAAGTGCACTCATACCACCTTGACCAGACCCAATCATATTGCCCACCTCGGAGACATGGACATACTTGTAGAACTCGTACGGGTCGATGATACCAGAGCATAGAAGAGCTTCGGCAACGGAAACTAGCACGTACAAAGTGACTCGGTCGACTTGGGAGATGATATCGTCGGGTACACCATATTTCTTAGCGTCCCAGCCTGTCGGAATCTGGCCAGCAACAAGGCGGTCGAATCTGAGGGCCTTGGGGATCCAGAGGGTGGCGCCCTTCCTCATACGAATAATGTACTCGCCGGACTCGGGAATTTCGAATATTTCACATTTATCACCGTGCTGCCTCTTGAATTCTTCGGCAGTCTCCTTGGATCCCTCGAAAGGCTCCAGATCCTCTTCGAGCTGAACCTCATGCAACATCATCTTCCTGTTAGGGTCGTATCCATCGAAAAGCTCTGGCTCAATTAGACGGATACCCGAGTGTTCAAGGATGTGCTTCTCGTATTTCTGCTTAATATCTTTGTCGTCGACAGGTTCACCTGACTTGGCATCAACCCATCCCGAGTAGGGGATACCCTTGATGGGTCCGTTGTGGTTCTTAATGAGACCCATGATCCATGCCATCTCGACACAACCTTCAAGAGAGAACTCGCCGTATGCTTCCATTTCCCAACGGGTTCGTGAGTTACCCCAGGGGCCAATTTCAGCGAAGCCAGTAACAACCACGATTCTTTCGAGGTCAACCATCCCTTTAAGATTATCATTAAGAGGTTCTACGTCCTTCTCCCAGACCGGTAGAGGCGGGAAATCAAACTTAATATTAGCTCGGGGCTCGATGGTCTTCTTCTTGTACAGAGCTTCCGAGTCCGCGCCATTGACGATCTTATTCTCGATTGCTGTCTCTTGAGTTACAGCACGGCGAACTTCGCTGGTCTCCATGATGTCCTTTCGCAATCGGGTTAGAATCTCGTTTAGATCAGGAATGAACTGAAGGCCGCCGTTTAGGTCAGCGAATATGGGCTCATTCTGGCACAGGTCGACAATGTCGGGAGACATAAGTCCTAGAAGATTGAATGCCATTTCTTGCTGGGAGAAGGTGCGGACACCGAATTGCTCGATGCCTTCGGCAACGATGTTGTTACCAGACATTAGACCAGTACCACGAGTCCAGCCAATAACGGCTCCACATATTGTCAGGTAGTTAGCCCAGTCTTCCGAGTGCCAACGGTTGAAAAGGGTCTCGAGACCAAGCTTGGACTCAGAATAAAGACCGTCACTGCCAAATGTACCATGGTTAGGTGATAAAGGTAGCACAACTTGGGCGGGACGAGTCTCAAAGCCACGTTCGGATTTCTGTGTCTTAACACACCCCAATAGGCGGATTAGGTTGGTCAACATAATACGATGCGCGAGCTCAGACTTCGAATCAATCCCGTCGATTTGACGGCCGGTCTCAGAAATGGCGGCAAACGGGATGACATAATCAAGGTCCCATCCGAGTCCGTCCTTGGAATCATAGATGTAGTCAACAAGAGCCTCAATGTCTTGCTTGCTACCCTGGTTGAACGGGACAACAACTAATTGGGAGCCACGGGCGCCGTACCTTGCGTACATTGCCTGGTAGTATTCAGTGACTTGGCGAGAGAACCGACTGGTCGTCACAACCACCCTAGCACCTCCACTAATAAGACCTTGGAGAACCTCAGCACCAATCGAACCGGCACCGGCGCCAGTCATCAGCACATATTTGTCCTGGTAAGTTACGCCGGACTTGGCGGCTTCTTCGAGGCAGTCGAGATACACACCGGTTAATTTCTTGCTGTATTCCCAGCCATGCAAACTGGAACGCTTTAAATGTAAGAAAGGAATAGTTTCCATCTTGCCCTTGGTGTTTTGACCGTTGGCCTTCAACGTAGGCTTTTTGAGGAGACCGTTTGTCTTTCCATTTTCCTTTGGCAAGATTTGGCTTTCATTCATCGCGAGCGAACGAAGAACATTGCCATACAGGTTCTTGAATTCAAGTTTCGCGGTTTTCGACATCTTATGCTGCTCCTTGATAAGTTTGACGAGACGACCAAGATCATTCTGGACCTTTGTTCGATTGCCATACTCGGATATTTTGCCACCTTCTGCCATTTGGCGGACATAATGTTCGAGTTTGCGGCAGCTCTGTCGGGGAACTTCTTCATATTTGAGATTGCCACGGGCGTCGATGGAAGTTTGCGGACCAGTCGGGATAGCGACATCCTTGTAAACTGGGGATATGTTCAAAACTTCTTTGCAATTTTCGATCAGTTGTTGACCCAACTCCTTAGCGAGTTTATAAGTCTCCCCACGGTCCGTCGGACAATTATCGATATGATACTGCATGAATTCGAGAAGCAAGGGGTTGGACTTGGTCATGATACGGATACACTGACTGACAATTTCTCTATCGACAACTTGCAGCCGTCCGAAAATTACGTCGTAATACATGCTAAGAGCATCTTGACGCGCCCAGTTCCAGGATGAATCATATGTGCGTGCCTTCAAGGGACTGAAAACTGGTTCAATACCAGATGCATAGAAGTCACCGTGCTCAGCAGTCCACAGATCGATCTGGGCCTGGAGAACCTGTTGCGACTCCTGCGAGGTCTGGGCAGCCTTGTCGCCAGCTCGAAGATCCATTTTCAGGTATCTTGCCAGCAGCTCCAACTGCTGCTTGAACAGAGCGCGCTGATCCTTTGTGAGGGCGTCAATAGCAGCAGGGTCCATCATCATACCGCCAGAGCCACCAGCGGCCGGACCAGCGGCAGCGGCAGTAGACAAGCTGATACCAGCATTCGCGGCATATTTTTGTGACACGTCATCCAAGTAGGCTTTGGCGTCGTTCTCTGATCCAAGACGAGCTGGCGGCTCCATCGTGATAGCTAGGGTTAGGACACCATCCTGTCTGCCAGGACCGAGACCCCATCTCGTTTCCAAGTACTTCCGTGCAGCTGTCATGTTGAAGCCACCGGGCATCTTCGAAGAGATCAAGCGAGCGATCAAAGATTGCGACTGCTTTCCAAGCTGGCCACTGAACGTCGCCTGCATCAGTCCGCTTAACTCATCAATAGGTGTATCTTCGGGTTTTTCGGGAGTTGATCCGAATTCCTTCCCTAAATCGCCGAGGATTTCGTTTTGAAGGGTTGATTTGCCTGTTGAGACGTCAGAATAAACAGACACGGGTGTTAGTTTGAAAACATATACCAACCTCCAACCAAATCCTTGATGGCCTTGCTCAGAGGAACTTCCAGGAAGGGCTTCTTTAACTTTTGTGCAATCAATGCTCGAACAATCTCAAGAGCGGTTACTGGCGAGTCGGGAACAGCGGCAGCAGGACCTGCGCTAGGGGGAGGAGCGGCTGCTGCCACGGGCGCCGTAGCCGCAGCTGGTGCTGAACTTGTCGAGCTCTCTGCAACAGCAGCAGCAGGTTCCGGTTCCTCCTCAATAGGGTCGACGTCATAGTAGATCTCCTTTGCATCTTTGTTGTAACATAAAATCTGTCGCTGGACGGATTTCGCAGCATCGAAGGCTTCGTATTTGGAGGCAAGCGTCCGCTTAGCCATTACACCCAAGGTGTCCGCAGGACCAACCTCAACAATACGCTCAGCCGTCTTGTCAGCAAGGAAGACGTCCTGTGTCTCGATCCATCTCACGGGTGAGGCGAATTGGTATGCGAGGAGCTCAACGAGCAGGGTGTGGGCGAGCTCCTGCTCGATTTCGGGACGCATTTTGTCGATAGTGTCGGAGCAGTCGTATGGAGAGGAAGGCAGAATAGATTCTTCCAAAGCGTGGGAGTAGTAGTAATGGAGTGCCAGCGGCTTCAATGGGTATCTTTACTCGTGATAAGAAGTCGACTGACAGGGAAGAGGGTGTAGGGAAAAGTTCTCGGGAGCGAACCGTGCTCCCTTTTTTTTTTCTTTTCTTGTCACTCACTACCGGTCCTCCCAACGCGATTATTGGAAAAGGTCTAGGCGAAGTTGACGTCAAAAGCGTAGGCCAAGCTCACTGCTAGCAGCACGAGAGCCGAGGATTCGAAAGAAGGGCAATTGATTATTGATCAATTGATGAAGAGGATGCTATCATGTACCAAGATTAGGTATCATACGTGACATCTCTTCGCAGCTAATCACTTTCGAAGGACGGGGATATATTATTACTAGACGGGAAGGACAAAATGCAAAACAGTGAATAATACCAAATTAGACTTCACGGCACGACAGCTGTCTCCGTTGTCTATTCTATGGGTGGGATGTACGACGGCTAGCAAGTTGTCGAAGACGCAAAGTTGAACGGAGCTTTCCCAAATGTTGAACTGTAAAACCTGTAAAATTTTGGCGGGATTGTGGTTTTCTTTCTACGAAGTACTTACCGATCCCCGACAACCCGGGCAAAAGGCTAGATGTCTTAGTACGTCTTAGGTACCTAGTGGGAAATCTAGATACCCAGCACCCCACTAGCCACATACCTATAGGTGTAAGGGGTAGGCTGGTGGGCTGCACTAGCCCTTCATCCTGCCTGCAGGTTGCCATCGAATCCGTGGCTGCTGTGCATTTGCGGTGCTAATATAGTACATATGTACAAAAACCAGTTGCAATTGTTGCTTGGCGCATCATAGCTGGGCTGGCAGGCTGGCAGGCTGGGCTGGAGCTTCTCCTGCAGTGTTATTAATTTGCTTTATCTTGATTTGACTTGTCCATGTTGCTGCTCCACCCTTCTCAACCATCTATCTCGGCCTTAACCTATTAAGGTCTAGCTATCTACTAGGGTCCTTCCCCGCAGACCCTCCAATCTGCAAAGTCTTCTACTAGGTACGTACATCCTCCTTCTTGACTTGTAGCTATTCTGACTGTCTGCAACGTGTGACCATTCTGCTGAGTTAACATTGTTTCAGAACTGTAGGGCTCATTAGTGCTTATACAGGCACCTATTCATTCCCAGTCGTGCTGGCCTTTGGGTGACTGGCGGACAGCCAGACAGGAAGGTTGAGTCTGCGCATACCTTATTATTCCCAGGTGCGCCCTTGTGCCACTCCAGCGGGTACAGGACAGCAAGGGTTACCTGTTGATTTTAGTGGAGGTATCAAGTGTAGAGGTACTTCTTCTCAACCGCCTTGGGGTACACATTGGATCCGTTCATATCTCATGCTCATCGGACAGCGAGATTTCGCCAGTTGAATGGGCGAAGCACCAGCCTCTACTTAATATATTCGGGAAAGCTCAGAAGACCACAGCATGACTTAACGATTCAAGCATTCTTATTATTGTATCATTGGCTTGCACTATATGTGATACATATTGTTGGTTGCAAATACTCTCTTAGCACCCTCAGCTTAGGAAGATAATGTCGTCATTGCATCATCTCTCACTGCATTTCAAATGGCTGCAAGCCATGATGGACTGTACATGTATCTGCATGCCTTCCTCTGCAGCCCATTAAAGATTGGTCAGCCTGGGCTGCCTGGCTACATCTAAGCAAAGATGTCTATTCGAAGAGGGCCGCCACTTCCGATGATACCTCACTAAGGTCCCACCAAGAGGGAAGGCACGATGGTCCAGGTGACGATGTTGGCGCTTCCGAGATGACATTGATGGGAGAGATGGTCTCGGTCTAAAGGAAGGCGCAGCGTTATTGCAATCTTTGAACGCCATACCTATACATCTCTGGATTGAACGTTCATGCTGGTTGTGTTTCGGTACATACATAAGTACCTAGTCATTCTTATTACTTCGTATATGTACTGACATCTTTTTCTATCCAGATACTGTCGCATTCATCATGAACTTGCAAGCCCCCAGAGTTGCCAATGGCGCCTAACCCGGTCTTTGATACATACTATACGAAGTACAGGGGGTAGGAACTGAGCAATCGCAATATATAATTTGAATACGGCTGCAAAAGTTCACGGCTAGACCGCATCCGCGTGTGCACGAGGTCGCGTTCCAGGTCCAGGTCCAGAACTTAGTCTTGAGCATAAGGCTACCTATCAAACCTAAGTACCCATGCAGACGGATTGATGGAAGCTAGGAAGTTAGGTACTTATATGTAAGTATCGATACCTGCGGAGTTCTCCCCTGTCCGGGATCCCGCATGGCATCGCAGTAGGTAACTGCAGGAAGTACATGTTTAAGCCGTGACACCTAACCTAATTCATATGGATCCCCAACAAGAACCTAAATAAATTTTTTTTTGGCGAGAAGCATTCCCTGCGGAGGGCAAGAAGAAAAAAAGAAAAAAGACTTATCGCGTTGGCAGTTACGTTGAGAAGAATACGACACATGGGCGAATACAATTGATTGCTTGCACCAATTAGAATTGCTCTCTAGTCTAAGGACTCTCTCCACTTCCAAGTAGTCGCACACCGGCAGTCCATGTCGTGAAGCGTGTAATTCACATCTCCTTGAGCTTCATCCCACTCCTAAACTACTCTTCATTGCTTTCATCTCCCTGAAAGGCAAATAGTCTCGCCCATCCATTAAACCGCGGGACAATATTTTGTCTCTATTTGCACTCGTGGACGCAGTTCCTTCCGTCACTATCCCCGGTCCACCTGAGAGTGCGGAGGTGCTGTTCGTAAAATTAATTTCTAGAGTTGCTCGATAAGCAAGACTACCTTACTTACCGATCTACACATTTACTGCGTGACCTTTGTACCTCCTGCTCTTTGCTGAGTCCACGGAGATAATTGAGTAGCTACCCAGTGAGTCGAGCAGCCATTCTATGCTTTGCTTTATTTCTACGGATGTCACTAATATACAACTCCAGCGTCAAGCCGTTCCTTTCCTCTATCGCCTCCCTACGATACCCCTAAACATGTACGGCGCTGGTACAGGCCCTCAAACGGGCGTATCTACTCCCAGGTCTTCAGCATCTCTCCGACCTCTTACCCTCACACATGGGTCCCTTGAGAGCTCGTTCCTCGTTCCGACTAGCCTCCACTTCCATGCCTCCCAACTTAAGGATCGGTTTACCGCCGGTCTGCCGGCGCCAACGGACGAATTGGCCCTGGACGATGAACCGTCTTCGGTAGCTGAGTTGGTTGCGAGATATATGGGATATGTCGCCCATGAGGTTGAAGAAGGAGAAGACGATGCCCAGGGCTCGTACGAAGAAATCTTGAAGCTTGCTCTCAATGAATTCGAGCGCATGTTCCTTCGAGGAAACGACGTACACACTCTGGCCAAGAGTCTACCTGGGATTCTCGCCAAGCAGATTGCCGTTGTTCGATGCTACTATGCTGCCCGCTCCGTCGCAAACCGTGCAATTAGACCGCACGACTCTGCCCTCCTAAGAGCTGCTGAAGAAGAACAGGCCACAATCTACAGCATTTTTGGCGGACAAGGGAACATTGTCGAATACTTTGACGAGCTGCGCGAGGTCTATGAGACGTATCCTTCTTTCGTTGGTGAGCTCGTCACATCGGCCGCCGAACTTCTTCAGACCCTTGCGTCAGACCCTAGAGCAGAAAAGCTCTACGCAAAGGGTCTCGATATCTTGGACTGGCTACATTCTCCAGATTCGACCCCCGATCCAGAGTACTTGATTTCCGCCCCGGTGAGCTTACCTTTAATCGGACTGGTCCAACTGTGCCACTATCAGGTGCTTGGAAAGGGCCTTGGAATTCACCCTGGTATTCTCCGTACCCGTATTTGCGGTGCAACCGGTCATTCTCAAGGAGTTATTGTTGCAGCAGCGACTGCAGCCGCTGATTCTTGGGAGTCATACGAGAAGTTAGCAAAGGATGCCCTCACAATGCTCTTCTGGATTGGAGCTCGCAGCCAGCAGGTCTTCCCCAGAACGTCCTTGACCCCCGTGATGTTGCAGGACTCCATTGACAACGGTGAGGGTGACCCGACGCCTATGTTGAGCATTCGAGATCTACCCCAGAGTGAGGTGCAAAAGCATATCGACGCGACAAACCAATACCTTCCTGAGGACCGTCACATCGCCATCTCGCTCGTGAACAGCCCTAGAAACATGGTTGTTACCGGTCCCCCGATTTCTCTATACGGTCTGAATTTGCAATTACGAAAGGTCAAGGCGCCCACAGGTTTGGATCAGACCCGGATTCCGCACACAGAGCGCAAGATTCGCTTCGTCAATCGCTTTTTGCCCATCACCGCCCCTTTCCATAGCAAATACCTTACTGATGCCACTAAATTAATTGACGAGGACCTCGAGGGCATTGAGATTGACTCGGCATCATTGGGCATGTCCCTTTATAACACTTGCACCGGCGCTGATTTACGAGAGGAGGTCAAAGGCAACATCGTACCATCTTTGGTCCGGATGATTACCCGAGACCCTGTCAACTGGGAGAAGGCAACCGTTTTCCCCAAGGCAACCCATGTTCTTGATTTCGGGCCTGGTGGCATTTCGGGCCTTGGAATTCTGACCAGCCGTAACAAGGAGGGTACAGGTGTGCGTGTTATCCTAGCTGGAACTATCGACGGCACCGCACAGGAAGTCGGTTACAAGTCCGAGCTCTTTGACCGGGATGAGGAGCATGCTGTGGTATATGCCAAAGACTGGGTCAAGGAATACGGTCCCCGGTTGGTCAAGACGTCAAGCGGCCAAACCTTTGTCGACACAAGAATGAGTAGATTATTAGGTATACCTCCTATCTTAGTTGCTGGTATGACCCCAGCCACCGTGCCCTGGGACTTCGTCGCGGCAATCATGAACGCCGGTTATCAAACAGAATTAGCTGGAGGCGGTTACTACAACGCCAAGGCGATGACTGACGCTCTGTCTCGGATCGAGAAGTCAATCCCGGCCGGAAGAGGAATTTCTATCAATTTAATCTATGTTAACCCCCGGGCGATGGCATGGCAGATTCCTCTGATCGGAAGACTTCGAGCGGAAGGCGTTCCCATCGAAGGCCTTACCATCGGTGCAGGTGTGCCGTCAATTGAGGTTGCTCAGGAATACATTGAGACTCTGGGTCTTAAACATATTGGTTTCAAGCCAGGCTCTATGGAGGCGATCCAGGCTGTCATCAATATTGCGAAGGCGAACCCAACCTTTCCGATTTTCTTACAATGGACCGGCGGTAGAGGAGGCGGTCATCACTCCTTCGAAGATTTCCATCAGCCGATCTTACAAATGTATGGCCGTATACGGCGGTCAGACAACATCATACTAGTTGCCGGTAGCGGCTTCGGTGGCGCCGAAGATACCTACCCGTATCTCACAGGTGAATGGTCGAAGAAATTTGGCTACCCACCAATGCCTTTTGATGCATGTCTGTTTGGCAGTCGTATGATGGTCGCAAAGGAGGCGCACACCAGCACAGCCGCCAAGCAAGCTATCATTGATGCCGAAGGAGTTGGCGATGATCAATGGGAAAGGACTTACAAGGGTCCAGCCGGCGGTATCATTACTGTTAGGTCGGAGATGGGTGAACCAATCCACAAGCTTGCCACTCGAGGTGTCCGATTCTGGGCCGAGATGGACCAGAAAATCTTCAGTCTGCCAAAGGAGAAGCGTGTCGCTGAGCTCAAGAAGAATCGTGAGTATATCATCAAGAAATTGAATGATGATTTCCAGAAAGTCTGGTTCGGCCGGAACAAGGCAGGGGAAACTGTTGACCTGGAAGACATGACCTACGGCGAGGTTGTTCGTCGCATGGTAGACCTTCTTTACGTCAAGCACGAGTCACGATGGATTGACCCATCATTCACGAAATTGACAGGCGATTTCATTCATCGTGTAGAGGAGCGGTTTACCTCGAATCCCGGTCAGCCATCCTACCTTCAAAGCTATTCTGATCTCAGCGAGCCATATGCTACCGTTGAAAGGGTTCTCTCCCACTATCCCGAGGCTGAAACACAGATCATCAATGCGCAAGACGTGCAGCATTTCCTGCTTCTCTGCCAGCGCCGTGGCCAGAAGCCGGTGACCTTCGTTCCAGCTCTCGATGAGAACTTCGAATTCTTCTTCAAGAAGGATTCTCTCTGGCAGTCTGAAGACCTTGCAGCGGTCATCGATCAAGATGTCGGCCGTACCTGCATCTTGCAAGGTCCCACCGCAGTTAAATACTCAACGGTCTTAGACGAGCCTATTAAGGACATCTTGAATGGTATCCACAACAATCATATCGCCTACCTAACACGAGATATATATGGTGGCAAGCCCGAATCGATTCCGACTATTGAATACCTCGGAGGAAAATTGATTGAGACTGAGGTACCATTAGATATTGAAGGTCTCATTGTGTCGGAAGAGCAGGACAAGCACACCTACCGCCTGTCCTCATCCCCAGCTGTTGCCCTCCCGTCCATTGACAGCTGGCTTACATTATTGGCCGGACCTGCCCGTGGATGGCGGCATGCTCTGTTCACATCCGAGGTGTTGGTACAGGGGCAGAAGTATCAGACAAATCCAATGAAGAGGATCTTTGCTCCGGTCCGGGGTTTATTTGTTGAGATTCGATATCCGAATGATCCGGCCAAGACATCAATTATCGTTCGTGAACAACCGCGGCACAACCACTATGTTGACGTGATTGAGGTGAAATTAGATGGCCAGAGCGAGATCGTCGTCAGCATGATCAAAGATACCACCGCCCTTGGCAAGCCAGTGTCGTTGCCGCTGCGCTTCACTTACCGCCCTGAAGCTGGATACGCACCGATCCATGAGGTCATGGAAGGACGGAATGATCGTATCAAGGAATTCTATTGGCGCGCTTGGTTTGGGGATGAGACCCTAGATTTCGAAACTCCGGTCACTAGCAAGTTCGACGGAGGACGGGCTACCATCACTAAGGAAGACATCAAGGATTTCGTACACGCTGTCGGCAATACTGGCGAGGCGTTCGTCGACCGTCTCGGCAAAGAAATGTTTGCACCTATGGACTTTGCCATCGTCGTTGGATGGAAGGCCATTACGAAACCTATCTTCCCTCGAAAGATCGATGGTGATCTCCTCAAACTTGTGCACCTGTCCAATGGCTTCCGCATGATGCCGGGGGCCGATCCTCTCAAGAAGGGCGATCAGGTAAAAACAACAGCTCAGATCAATGCTGTAGTCAATCAGGACTCCGGTAAAATGGTCGAAGTATGTGGGACGATCTACAGAGACGGCAATGCTGTTATGGAGGTTACGTCTCAGTTCCTGTACCGAGGTGCCTATACCGATTATGAGAACACTTTCCAACGTAAAATGGAGACGCCGATGCAAGTCCATCTTGCAACTTCAAAGGACGTTGCCGTGCTGAGATCTAAGGAATGGATTCAGTTTGATAATAACGATATCGAACTCTTAGGCCAGACTTTAACCTTCCGTCTGCAAAGCTTCGTCAAGTTCAAGAACAAGACGGTATTCAGCAGCGTTGAAACTCGGGGTCAGGTGTTGCTAGAACTTCCCACCAAGGAAATTATACAAGTTGCGAGCGTCGACTACGAAGCTGGTCTATCCCACGGCAATCCAGTTGTCGACTACCTTGAACGCCATGGCTCTTCTATCGAGCAGCCCATCAACTTCGAAAACCCCATTCCCCTTAGTGGCAAGACACCCCTGCAATTGAAGGCACCGGCTTCAAACGAGACTTATGCGAAAGTGTCCGGTGATTACAACCCTATCCACGTATCTCGTGTCTTTTCCAGCTATGCCAACCTCCCCGGAACCATCACGCACGGTATGTACTCTAGTGCTGCTGTGCGAAGCCTTGTAGAGACGTGGGCAGCCGAGAACAACATCGGCCGTGTCCGCAGTTTCCACGCGTCATTAGTTGGGATGGTATTACCCAACGACGACATTGACGTGAAGCTGCAGCACGTTGGGATGATTGGTGGTCGCAAGATTATCAAGGTTGAAGCAAGCAACAAGGAGACTGAAGAAAAGGTGCTCCTCGGAGAGGCTGAAGTCGAACAGCCTGTTACAGCCTATGTTTTTACCGGTCAGGGGTCTCAAGAGCAGGGCATGGGTATGGATCTTTACAATACTAGCACTGTGGCCAAGGAGGTCTGGGATCGAGCCGATAAGTATCTCCTAGACACATATGGTAAGTCTTTTCTACCTAGCCCTTGCTGGATCCCTTGCCGATTATTGACCATTGTCAGGTTTCTCGATCTTGAATATTGTCAAAAACAACCCGAAGGAACTAACGGTCCACTTTGGTGGTCCTCGAGGCAAAGCAATCCGAGAGAACTACATGCAGATGAACTTCGAGACCATCGCTGCCGATGGAACTGTCAAATCCGAACGCATCTTCAAGGAAATCCATGAGAGAACGACATCTTATACATACCGATCACCTACAGGACTCCTATCTGCTACCCAATTCACTCAACCCGCCCTCACACTTATGGAAAAGGCTAGCTTCGAAGACATGAATGCTAAAGGTCTCGTACCGCGGGACAGCACCTTTGCCGGTCACTCGCTGGGAGAGTACTCGGCGCTTGCCGCTTTGGCCGACGTCCTACCCATTGAGTCTCTAGTATCAGTCGTCTTCTACCGCGGATTGACCATGCAAGTCGCCGTCGAGCGTGATGCTCAGGGTCGGTCAAACTATTCCATGTGCGCCGTCAACCCTAGTCGTATCTCGAAGACTTTCAATGAAGAAGCCCTTCGCTTCGTTGTTAACAACATTGCTGACGAAACCGGCTGGCTTCTGGAGATTGTCAATTACAACATTGTTAACATGCAATATGTCTGCGCCGGTGATCTCCGTGCACTTGATACCCTCACCAGTGTCACGAATTTCATGAAGGCACAGAAAGTTGACATCAACCAATTACTCAAGGACCTCAGCATTGAGGAGGTAAAAGCCCACCTCGTCGACATCATTAAGGGTTGTGCACAGCAGACCCTGGCTAAGCCCCAACCTCTAGATCTGCAGAGGGGGTTTGCCACTATCCCCCTCAAGGGTATTGACGTGCCTTTCCACTCTACCTTCTTGCGGTCAGGTGTTAAGCCATTCCGAAATATTCTGCTCAAGAAGATCAACAAGACTTCAATCGACCCTGCGAAGTTGGTCGGAAAGTATATTCCCAACGTGACTGCTCGTCCTTTCGAGCTCACGAAAGAATACTTCCAAAATGTGTACGACCTAACAAGCTCGCCAAAGATCGCTCAGATCCTTCAGAATTGGGACAGTTACCAGGGTGAGACCACTGTAGTTAATGGGGTAAACGGTGTTAATGGGGAGGTTCAAGTAAACGGTGATTAGACAATGCGCGCTTACCGTCGATCGGCAGAATACATGCCTAGGACTGAAGGAGAGGGTTTCAGGCTTTACGATATCGACCTGAATGATCATGTTGTAGATTCCTGGTTGTGTTTTCCCACCCTGTCCTATTATATCAGCGGTGTTATGAGATGGGAACTGGACGATTATTTCCGAATGATTCATATAGATGTACAATAGAGAGCTTCTCTCTCAATCAAATACATTTTGATCTTTAATCTGGTTTTGCAATCCCCCCTCTATTGACTAGCACACACCAACCAAAGCTTAAGAAATAACAAATTCCATGTCGTCGAAAACCTGAAGTGGCAGCTTCCGCCGCGGCTGAGTCGACGATATTTACCGAATATCAAGCCCACCAGCCAGATATATCTCCCCCATCTCACTACTCGTTACCAAACTTCTAACCTCCTCCGATCAGCTTCGTCTCGTACCACTTGCCAGAGGAATCTCGGAGTTATTCTATCTGGACCATACATACGTGCCATCCCAGCCAGACAGCACGAGTGTCCGTGTTTGAAATACCGCAATCTATATATACCCTATACAATTTCCAGACTCATGCGCTCCGTCCCTCTGGAGGCAGACAAGCTACATACTACTCAAGGCGACCGGACCTAATACAAGCCCACCGTGACATCGCCCTTGACTCGAGCAGACAGCTGTACGTCTGCCTCGATGTCCGGCTTGAGCCCGATCAAGAGCGACGGCTCCTTCGGTCGGCCGTCTGACGCGGTCGCGCCTTTGAGGAGTTGGCCTGTGGTTCGGTGGTTAGGTAGGGGTTTGTCTATGGACGTTATAAGGTAGGGTAGGTGGGTGGGCACTGGGGGTGAAAGAAGAAATAGCGGAAGGGATAGCTGGGACTTGCCTGGCGGTTCTGCCAAGCTGGCGGCAGGGGGCGCGAGGCCGTTGGTCTTGGGCGTATTTTGGTCCCGGTTCTGGCTTTGGTTCTTTTCCTGGGCTTGCGTGCGTTCGTGCCCGTCGTGGGCTTGTCCGCCGCTAGAGGAGGACTGGGAAGAGTTGTCTGTTTCTGTTGTTGAGCTGGACATTGCGTAATGCAATTCTGCAATTCGGTCACGAGTGAGGATATAAAGAGATTCTATATTAGTAACCAGTCAACCGGTGATAGTAAAGCGCTGCTGGAGCTTGTAACATAAGTAAAATATTGTCGATGTGAGGAGAACACGCGCCTAAGTTATCTACTCGGTTTTTATGTTCAGAGTTTTAGGACAGGTGAGTGTATGTTCGACATCATAGTTACTTAATGAGCCGGTGTCTGGACTTACCGTTGTATAGGAGCAACGGAAGACAGGCCGATACATGACACAAGTTAAACACCGAGTCACACCCAAGCATATAGATACGACGTATCGTCCGAGATGACGACAGTGGGTAATAACATTTCGTCGCGGAGATTAATTTCCCATGTTACTTGATCACATCTACGTTCCCCTATGTGCTACATGCTGATATCACCCCAGAGCACGGAGCCGAGGCTCTGTAGGACAACACGGGTCAATGCGGCGGAGAAACTTAGGCACACGAGGAGCTATTCATGATACTGTGTCACGAAGTATGTGTCTTTAATTATTCTACTACACGCTAGTGGGTTTTCCTATATAGCTGGCGGGCGTGTGGGACATGCTACATTCAGCAATCTCTTAACTGACGTTGCGACGGGTAAGAGCATATACGCCAAGGACTACTCGCAAGGAGATTCATGTGTGTAGAACCACTGGAAGTGCGTTCTAGATGTGATGAATGTGTACAACTTCTCCGCAGATAATAGCCAGGACGGTGTCAATGATTTTTTTTTAGTGCCAATTCGCTTTAAGATGATAGGCCCACGGAAAACGATTCGAGAAGTCAAAATAGTAAGAAACATGAGTAGAACTATACGATCACGTTATATCCGTCCAAAGCATGCATCCACTTTTCTCGTATCGATTCCATCACAAGCCTCAGCGGGCATGAAATGCTTCCTTACTGTAGTTAAGAAACCATAGTGGATCGTAGTGGTGATTTAGTTGCACTTATACGAGGCGTTACTAAGGTAGTCTCTGTTCTCATCACTATTACGGAATATTACCTCAACAGGAGGAACATAGACCTGCAGCAGTCGTTAGGGGGCTGGGGAATTTAAGGGTACGTATAATGGCCACGCTTCTCCGTGACCCATGCATATATCATATATATGCTGTGAAATAATGTAGCTAAAGACAGTAAGCCAATTCTAACCATGTAGTTGATGGGCTTTAAACCAAGAATATAGGAGCCTTGACGTATCCTAGCTTCCTTGATACGGCCCTGCTAATGGCAACCCTACATTGGGCATGGTCTACCGTTGATATCGGACAGTTCTGAGCACCCTACCTATACCATTTACGTCAAGCGATGCGGTCTGTTACCGAGCAGCTCCTAAATCAGGAGACCGCTAACAATGGCAGAAAGATTGCAGTCATTCTAAGTTCGTAAGACTATCGCGGGTACTCCTTCTCGAGAATATCTTGCTCTTGTACGACTTGAAGGCCATAGTGAGTGTTAAGTAGCTGGGAAATACTATGAGTTTAGTCCACCTACTATGAACAACAGCGTGTGAGTTACACCAAGCCCCTTACTCAACTTAGATGAAATTCATCACGGCCGTTGAAGAGACAAGTTTCTCACATTTATAATAAATCCATCGCTACCGCTAAATGTACGTGACAATCATCTATATGTCCAAATTCGACAGAGTACGCCCGTAAAATCCTCATCCAGTATCAGAGCTCGTCCTCCACCAACCCCAACTCGACCAGCTTGTTGTAGACCATGTCGGCAACCGCCTTCATGCCCTCCGCCCTGGGGTGATAAGCACCCCCGGCATAGAACAGCTTCCAAGAGAACCCCGACACCCACGGCTCAGCAGAGCCGATGGCGTGCGACGCGCTCGGCTCCGCCACTGGTACAAGCTTGCACCACGCGCCCCGTTCCTCGACGGCCTTGGACGTCGCCTCGTTCAGGCTCGCGGCCACCTTCCTATGGTGCGCGACGCGGTCGGCGTTGAAGACGACGTCGACGCCCGGGCGCACGTCCGGGCCCAGCAGGGTGAAGTACTCGACGACGAGGACGGTGGCCTTCGGCGCCTTAGCATGGATGGCATCGAGGACCTCACCATAACGGGTTGCGAGGCCATCGACGCCGAGCTGATCTTCGGGTGCCATCGGGGCGCCGGTGCCGGCGCGCAGCAGGCTGAGGAGGCCGCCGAGCACCCAGTGGGCGCGGAGGGTGTCATCGAAGAGGCCGCCGACGTAGCCGATGTCGTTGCCGCCGCCGAGCACGAACACGACGTCGGCGTCGGCGGGCAGGCTCTCGATCTGCGGCCGGAACACGTGCCCGCCGCCGCAGTCCTGCGGCTCCGTCGTCAGGTTCAGCAGCGTCGCGCCCGACACCGTGGCGTCCGTCAGCCGCGCGCCCGCACGCCGCGCCGCCAGGCACGCGAAGTTGGCCCCCGAGCGCCCCGCCGCCTCGTCCGCCACCGGCGGGATGCTGGGCCCGGCGGCAAAAGAAGAGCCGAGGCTGGCGATGTGGAGGGGCATTTTTTTTTTTTTTTTGGGAGGGGGAAGGCTTCGCGTGGGTAAGTACTTAAGTAGGTATAAATAAGAACGGCTTTTGCTTGGTACCTAAGTAGGATGACGACAGGATACCTTGTCGAAAACTAGGTAATTATAGTCTTTTGCTTCTTAGAGTCTAGTATGGAACTATCTATCTCTTTGCAAAAGTAGATTAGCTTCTACTCATAGATCGGACCGTTGCACTCGTAAGTATGTAGGTAGATCCGGTAATATTCAACTTATACGATATTTAGAATATTTCGTCTATAGGAATATTACTCGATGAAGTTATCGGGATTGAGGAAAAGCGAGCTTATATCAACAGCCTGTAGTCCTTTTCGAAGAATTCAGTTATTACGGTAGTATTGTACACACACGCGCGATATTGAGCTATTTATAGCTCTTTCTAAGAACCGATCCAATTTAGATGGTATTTCTCCGTGTGCACAGGACATCGCCAAGTAGGTAAACTATAATAGTAAATAGCTTAACCGGCTTTACACGCTAGTTACTAATAGGTCCCTAACAATCTTCTTATACGAGTATGAGCTATCACTACCGGTGCGTAGATTAAGTTCGTATTATGATTATTAGAGATATTTACTCAACGACGATAAACCCAACCTTTAGAGACTTACGTAGTTGGAGTTGGAGCAGAAACTGCCTAAATAGAACCGCGCCCTATTAGCTTCCGTGCCCAGGTCGCTGATGTAGTAGAGCGAGCACTACCAGACGAAGTGTATCTTGAGATTCGTGGAGGAGTCATTTGTACAAGCTGGATGCACCATCTGGGGAACACTATGATCTCCATAAGACTGCTAAGGCCGTAGATAGCTATGAGCGTAATTTCGACCATGGTTTACACTCCCTGTTGGCAACACTAGCTTCTAAGCTTACTAGTAAATTATACCAAATCAAATCTTCCAAACGTATCATTAGCACCAAAACATAACCAGCATCATACATTTAGGAAATTTATTTAGGAAATCTGGCGGCCTAGGTACATAACGACACAAAACAAGCAAACGAAGAACCTGGCCAACTCCTATGGTCAGGCAGCACGCACCACCTGTGAAATCAGGTGCCAGATGCCTAGCCGTAAATGCCCAGATTCATAAAGACTTTTCATTACCAGCCGCTAGAACCTGTCGTCGAGACGAGCTAGCAGAATGCTGGCTGGACAGGAACATCATCATCCTGTCTGTCTAACCCCGAACCGCCCCCGTGAAGGCGGAAATGTCGAAAGGCACACAATGTATCCCTTATGTAAAATGCAGAGAGCCTGGACCAAGTAATGATGAACCATCTATGCTTAGATAAGATCAGCTACGTTCATCGGCATCTCCTCAATCTGAGTGCTGTAGAACTGCTCAATCTCTCTCATCATTCGGACATCCTCAGCGGTCACAAAGTTGATGGCAACACCCTTTCGGCCAAACCGACCGCCACGACCAATACGGTGGATGTAGTTCTCGCGGTTGGCTGGGAGATCGTAGTTGATGACCAAGGAGACTTGTTGGACGTCGATACCACGCGCCAACAGGTCGGTAGCGATCAAAACACGAGAGGATCCCGAACGGAACTCCTTCATGATAAGATCACGCTGAGCCTGGTCCATATCACCGTGCATGGCAGAGACGGTGAAGTCGCGAGCAGTCAGCTTCTCGGTAAGCCAGTCGACCTTTCTGCGGGTGTTGCAGAAGATGACAGCCTGGGTAATGGTGACTGTCTCGTACAGATCAGAGAGGGTGTCAAGCTTCCACTCCTCCTTCTCGACAGCAATGTAGAATTGCTTAATACCCTCGAGAGTAAGCTCATCCTTCTTGACGAGAATGCGAACGGGCTCTCGCATGAACTTGGTGGTGACCTCAAGAACATCCTGGGGCATGGTGGCAGAAAGCAAAACGACCTGGGTGGATTGAGGAAGCAGCTGAAAGATGTCGTAAATTTGCTCGGTGAAACCACGCTGCATGATATTAGCACCCACAGTGGTGACAGACAAGGGCGACGACGGTACTTACAGAAAGCATCTCGTCAGCCTCGTCGAGGACGAACATCTTCATGCCATCAGTCTTCAGGAACCGTCGCTGGATCATGTCATGAACACGGCCGGGAGTGCCGACGACAACCTGAGGACCCTCCTGAAGGGCCTTCATATCCTCACGGACGCTGGTTCCACCAATGCAAGCATGGCATTCGATGCTCATGTAATCGCCAATAGCAACAACAACCTTTTGGATTTGCTGAGCCAGCTCACGAGTGGGGGCCAAGATGAGCGCCTGGCACTGCTTGACGTTGGGATCGATCTTCTGGAGAACGGAAATCGAGAAAGTAGCGGTCTTGCCAGTACCGGACTGGGCCTGCGCAATTACATCGTGACCTAGTGCGGAGGCGGGTAAGTAGGTTGCGGGAAATTGTCGAGACGCCGACAGAGACACATACCCTTGATGACCGGCATGATCGCACGCTGCTGGATGGCGGACGGACGCTCGAAGCCATAAGCGTAGATACCTATATGACATCACTTAGTTCTCACATTGTAATGAAAGAAAAAAAAAATTGAAGCGGGATATTTTTTTTCACGGAGGCGTCTCTTACCTCGGAGAAGCTCCGATCGCAGGTTCATTTCATCGAAGGAGTCGACGGTCTCGTCATAGTTGGACTCGATTTGGGATTGCTCGATATCCTCGAGCCCCTTGTCGGTAGCCATGATTGCAAGTGAGGATCGATGCTATGCCTTGAATTCCAAGCACGGCTTAGAATTCAAGATATGGTGCGGGCGATCTTGGTGGGGTTGGGAGGGGAATGGACGTACGACTTTCGCCAAGGGCAACAAGTCCTACGGGAAAATGGAATCTGTAGAGAATAAATGGACGGAATGCTCTCAAAAAATCGAGAGCAATACAGTCCAGGAAAAATGTGTCTTGATAGTTGTGTTGATTAATTCTTGAGGAATTGTGGAAGAAGACGGCGGGGGGAGCCTAACAGTCAATGAGGAAGTAGGTAAGTAGAAAAAAAAAATTTGAGTGGGGTTAAACTCCGGGCAAACTTTGAACTTGTTGGCGGGGCTGAAACTTGCGTACTGCGTACTACCGAACCTTAGGTAGGTAAGGTTAGGCTGGTAGGTACCTAATACTAAGCTGGGCATGTATCAGGTGTACTTAGGTTAGGTATTTTGCATGTGCGCTGGTCCAAGATTTTTTTTTTGCTGCCCACGGGTATCGTTATAGACCTATCTGCCATCTGAAAGGCCCACCGTTACAGTTACCACAGAGAGCGCCAGCACCCAGCACCAGCAACAGCACAAAACCAACCGATAGAATATGGAATATTTTGCAGTTGGACTGCAGCCTGTGGTCAGGTTCCGTTCACTAATTCCTTCGCATCATGAATTTTACTAGATACATACTGGCAAAACTTTCCTTCCATTCACCAAGCATCTATCCACGCAGACGTAGCTATTAGTCCTACTACGTATACGTATTGTATCCTTTCATCAAGATTTGCCCCGATCAGCCGATTAGCAACCAATCACGCCCACCATGTTGCTCACCACAGATGTCTGTCGAGCTGGCATTAGTGGAAACCCAACGACGAGAGACGATAGCGAGATAGACGTCCAAAATACCAGGTCGATATCAGATTCGATCCCCATTCACCCAATAGGTGTCAAACCGTTGGGGAACCAGTATTTCGTCTCTGGACCGACTGCCCGACAGTCTCTAGGTCACATCGGCCAACTGCCTGATGAAATGATCCTCAACCTCCTCGAGTATTTTGACGCACAATCCTTAGAGGCTATAGGCGCTACTTGCCGCTTCCTCTACGCTTTTACCCAATTAGATGAATTGTGGAAAACTCTGTTCCTTGAGTGAGTCAATCTTTAGCCCACGCCATCACGAAACTTCACAAGATGACAAAGCCAACGAACCTTGCGATGACTCAACTTGTGCTTACATGCGTTACGAGACTAAATATGAACTTTGTCATATGATGTGTAGACTCACGATTTTGTGTCCGCAACGTTGCACGTCTGACTGATCTATAGGTTGCCAGCAAGCGCTCAGCCGTTCTCGTGGAAAGGGTCCTGGAGAAGCACGTATTTGAACACCCCTATCGACAAGCGAGCTAAGATTGACTGCAGCAATGTCTTCTCTGATGTCTTGCATCGGCCATTTGCCTGTAGTCATATCAACCTTCGCAAATATTCAACCACTATCCCTAAAGCAAATCAGATCAGTCGATTCGGAAGACTTAGCTATGCTGATTTTGCCCAGGGCTGGAGCAATAAACCGTTCATACTGACGGATTGCATCCAGCGCTGGCCAGTGTATAATGCTTGGAGTATCCAGGAATTAAATAAGAGGTATTCCGAGGTTGAGTTTCGGGCTGAAGCCGTGGATTGGCCATTTTCGACTTACCATGAATACATGTGTAACAGCGATGACGAGAGTCCGTTGTATTTGTTTGACCGTGCTTTCGTGGAGAAGATGAAGATTCAGGCCGGGCATACACCCGACTCCGTTTACTGGCCGCCTGAGTGTTTTGGGCCGGACTTGTTCGAGCTGCTCGGTGAGGAAAGGCCGGCACACCGTTGGCTCATCATTGGTCCTGAACGCAGTGGATCAAGTTTCCATAAAGACCCTAATGGAACGAGTGCCTGGAACGCAGTTTTGGAGGGATCGAAATACTGGATAAGTACGTCTATTTTGGGGGTTTCAGCAATCCTTTCTTATCTCAGGGCGCATATCGCTCTATTGAGCTTATAGCCTATAGATAAACTCTCTCCCACCGCACCGCTATTGAAACCTTTCCATGCATGTTAGTCACTAACTATCGGTGCTGTAGTGTTCCCTCCGACGGCGCAGGTACCCGGCGTCTACGTTTCAGAAGATAGCAGCGAAGTCACAAGCCCACTAAGCATAGCTGAGTGGCTACTGGAGTTCCACGCGGAGGCACGTACGCTTCCCGGCTGTGTGGAAGGTGTATGCAAAGACGGCGAGATCTTGCATGTGCCTAGTGGCTGGTGGCATCTAGTCGTGAATCTCGAGGTTGGCATAGCTCTTACCCAGAATTTTGTTCCCGAATCTCATCTGGCAGACGTCCTCTCTTTCCTGAGAGACAGACCAGACCAGGTCACCGGTTTCAAAAAGGGCACCGAGAGCCCGTACAACCTCGTCGTGGAGCGGCTTAGAAGCAGTTACCCTCAGCTTTTCGACGAAGCATTGAACGAGATAGAAAGAAGGAATCGGACCAAAAAGCGAAAGTGGGAAGAAACGATCGGGAATAAAGATGATGTTGAAAACGGCGTTAACGGGTTTAGTTTTGGCTTTGCTGATGAAGATGAAGAGGAGATACCCTAGAGTAGATACTCGCTGTCCCCTAGTCTTCGGTGAATCGAGATAGGTAAACTGTTGTACATGGCTTCTGTTAGAGTGGGGCCAAGAGTAAGAGACACAAAGGCTGCATTCGGTCCAGGCTGGCGTATTATCTTAGAAAGAGGCGGTTGAGTGCCTGTTGGGAAGGAATGCAAGTGGCATGCGAACGACGTGCTGCTTGTTTTCGGCATGGCAACTAGAATAGAATTAGATGTTACACGTCGGGGTTACCTCTAAAGCTGTACGGTATCGAAGTGCTGCCTACATATAGAGTGAATAGTAGATAACCTATATATACTCCAATTCAATAGGTGCTCAACCAGATAGTAACCTACATATATGTATTTTCCCTACTACATAGTACCTGGAGGTACATAGTATATAGGTAAGCACAATAAATACATATAAGTATTTGAAATATCTACCTCTTTTAGATTGTAGTGCCTATCCATGCCAGCCACGAGTAGGTCTCTACATCATAAAATGTGTCAGGAGTTTATACCTAGATGTATAGGTTAGCTGATAGGCAACTCAACTGCACAAGGTGCTATGAGGTATCCATTGATGTATGTACAAAAGGGTAGGTACATTGTATTACTGTGCATACCTATTTATGTAATCGCTATGGAGGCATGCTGGTTTCAACTTGGGTGTTAATATTAGTAGGTAGGTACCTAGGCTGCCCCACATTGATTGCATCAGGTCCCCAATCCATTCGACTTCTCCCTCTCCGTCTCCCTGAAACTCCCTTCTCAATCCCAAAGTTGCAACCAACCAACCAACTAGACCACCGACCGCCGACCAGCCGACCTCGTCCCGACCTCAGCCGCCAATAGAGGTAAAGGTACCTAAGGCTGGTTACATGTGCACAGTGGTTCGACTAACCTAGGTTACGCTGGGTACCTTAGCAGTACGGCCAGTACCTCCAGTAATACAGAAGCTGAAATCTCAACGAGGCTTCTGATTCATACACATGTTGCACTGCTTTTGCTGGTCTTTTCTTCAGCACAACCTGAATTCTCGTCTCACGGCATCTTGCATAATGCCAGTAATCGCTTATTTCCTCTGGCACTCATCCTTTAGTTAACACTCCGCCTTTTTGCGCCCTCGCGCCTACGCTCCTCTGGCCCCATCTGATCTTCATACGCCCGTATTTACTGCTGCTTATTTCTTGAAACCATCTCGCCAGCCTCACGGCACCCCTTCCGAGCCACAACTGTTCATCCCTATCTATCTCTTCTCTCCTCCAATCCACCCGCTCGCTTCCCAACCTTTTGTTCGACGAGTCGCGTAATAATCATGGTCTCGGACGAAACTTTCGAGATCTGTCTCCCTGTCCTCCAGGACCCGAACCTCGAGGATGAAGACAAGACAGACAAGCTGGAGGAGTTGCTGAAGAACGAGACCACCTTGAGTGGCTCGTCACTGGAAAACGCAATACTAGACGTGTTATGGCGATATCGCGAAGGCGGCGGCAGCGCGACTTCACCACCCCCGATACGACAGACCATCCTGCGCCGACCTTCCCCGGCCTCGTGGCGGGGTTCCGCGACTCCCTTATCAGGTTCTCCTCGACTAGGAGTAAGTCCCCTGGCCCCTCCGGGCTTCGTCCCGACCAGCCTCAGCCGAACCAAGTCGTCCACCGCGTCGCCCTTCTCGTCTCCGCGTCCTTCCCCACGGCTCGCTCTCGCTACCCCAGTAATCCCGCATAGTCCAAATCTGAATGCCTACGAGTTTGCTAGTGATACAAGCCCTTCGCAAGAGATATTCGGTGAATTCCAGACTGAGAATGTTGATTGGTTAGTGAGTGACGATGCACTCAGCGTTTCTTCCTCTGTAGGAGCCTCGAGCGGTCTAAATGCCGCTGCCCCTGAGTATGTGTCTGCTCAGCAGACAGATATGACGCCCTATGATATGTTGCGCTCGATACTCGGGCAGTCCAAGACCGATGAAGAGATCGAGGCCGCGCTCGCCATGCACGGCTACGATCTTAGCGCGACTATTGCGGATATCATGGATCCTCAGGGGCAGGACGCGACGAATGTTGCGGGTCTCACGCCCGAGTCCAAGGCCGTGCTTATCGGGAAGTCGATGACGCCGGATGGAAGGCCTACTACCCCGTCGGCTCAGCAGAAGGCTGGAATCATCTGCAAGTTTTATCTGTCCACTGGACAATGTCTCCGAGCGGACTGCCGATTCAGCCATGATCTCAGCAACCATATCTGCAAGTAAGTCCAGCTCGTGACGTGATAGTCGGCGTGATGCTGATTCTCTTTTGTTCTAGATACTGGGTAATGGGTAACTGCTTAGCTGGGGATACGTGTATCTTTTCCCATGATCCGACTCACCTGATGAATCGACTTACGGTGGACGGGAGCAGTACTCCACCGCAGAAATCGCAAAATCTCCAAGTTCAAGATTTCAGTTCCTTCCCCGCGCTTCGGCCCGGAACGCCGGAATTAAATCCTCATGCTGCCAGCTTCAATTATCCCAGTGCCGGCGTAACCCCTCCCCCGGGATTGAAGCCCCTGCATGGATACTCGAGCAACGATAGCTCTCGACCGCGCTCACGCCCGGGGAGTCGGCATCAAACGAGAGATGGGCTGAGTGCACCATCTATAGATGACAATGATGCATTTCCCTCTCTTGGGTCTGCTTCTTCCAAGCCCAATAAGAAACATCACGGCAAGCGTGGCGGGCATGGTCACGGACACAAAGACAACTACACCCCGAGCTCTCTAGCTGATATTGTGAAGATGTCGCCGTCTCCTGGCCCTGGATCTAGCCGGCAGGAGTCGAAAAGGCTTAACCGCAATGGAAGCTCTACAAATATGAGAAATGGAGAAAACAGCGCGGCCGCTCAGGCAATTCCTATGCCCAAGCATATCCCATGGTTAGAGACGGGTGACAAAGCTAATAAGGGCTACTTGAAGGCTCGGCAGGAGGCCATTAAACACGGTGGCCTCCGTAATAAGTTTCTACAGAGGTTTGTTCTACTAGTGCTTATCTTAAAGTTCAGCGTCTAACTTGGACTTAGTGCTGCACAGGCATGGAACCGAAATGATGCCCGAGCTGCCAAGGCGCTCAGTCTTCGGGGCCAGAGCGAGAACGATCTTATGCGGAAAGCACATCGTGAGGCAGCACGCGAATTATACGAGGAGCGTAACAAGTACTATTCGTCCGCCCCGGAGATCTACGTGGACCTGCACGGCCTGCATCCAGAAGAAGCGGTGGAATATCTCGAGAGAGTGCTCTTAGAAAACAGCAAAGAAAGCAAGCCTGTCTATGCCATCACTGGCACTGGCCACCACAGTAAGAATGGGAAGGACAAAGTAGGCAAGGCGGTTAGAAACTTCCTCAACGAGTGGAGATACGCATATCGCGAGTTCTCGGTGCCCGGTGATCGAAACAGTATGGGAGGCATACTAGGCATCGATGCTAGGAGCTGGGACAAGTCGCTAGCCCGAGAGGGGTCGAAGGAGAAGGAGGATGCTAAGGAGGAGGTGGACATTCTCAGCCAAGGGGTTGAGATCGGGGATGGTAAGGTGAGACTCCTTGTCCGTGACCCTCCCAAGGGACCGAGTGCAAGCAGAGGCCGGTGACAAGTAGAAGGGATAACAATGAATAAAGGAAGAAAATTACGCTCTTGACAAAAAAAAAAAAAAAAAAAAAGTCTATTGCTTCGACGTGAAATGTAGTATTACATGTAGTATGCTATACCTATTCGAGACATGCGGGCTGCACAGTGATACATGCAGGTGTGGATAACCTTGATTGGACTTCGTGCGAGCCGGGATAAATCTAAGTATCTTGGTGTTAGTGGACCGTAGTCGGTAGGTACCTAGGTATATGATGTAATCCATCGAGTTGCGCAGGTACATATGTACCAACCTAGTAGCCCTAGCATAAAACCCAGGCCATAAAGTGATAAGGTTTCCCAGTGTTTCAAAAGACAGTGCATTACCTAACCATAAGGTAGACATGTAGCTACCTCTACTCTCGGTACATAGTGTACATGAATCAATACCACCTCATACTTAACTGAACATGAATGTGTAGGTTGTGTGTTTCAGACCTGGCGATGGTAACCTCTTTACATGCACTACACGTATACTTATTTATACATTTATGCGTCTAGATTGTGGCTGAGCCCGTCTTAATTATAGCAAATCTTTCTGCCTGCTCTCTCTGCCCGCACCTACCAGATTTCAACTTAGGTGGTACCGCTCTCAGCTGCACTTCGTCTACCTCATCCACTCCCAACTTACACGGAGCAGGGTACGACCCCAACGGACATTGGACATTGGACATTGGGATTTCTATCGTCTCTCCGTATTCTGTCTTTGCGAGAATGGCCAGGTAGCGTCTCCTGAGGCTGCCGAATCTGCCAGATCCAAGTCCAATTCGACCTGAAGGAGGGAAGTTGGGCTTTGTAATCGCTACATACCTACTGCAACTACTACATCGTTCGAGTACCTAAAGGTTCCAGTCTACCAGCAGAATATACTCACCCTCCTCCTCCTCCTAATAGCCCGGAGCCCAGTCTGAGCCTCAGCCCAAGCCCATCCTCCAACCCGAACTCCTAGAGAACGGCACGCCGCCGCAGTCCCGGTCAAGATGCCAGCCCACCCCTCCTCCACGGCCCAGGTGCTCTCCCATCCCATCTCACCTACGCCCCCGCTCGAATCCGCGCTCGGGTCATCACTCCTGCGTCCAGCCACGTCCTCGCCCTCACCCTCGCCATCCACGATGTCGTCGACGCCTTCCACACCAACAACCTCTGATACCCCGGTGCCGCCCTGGGTGCGCTCGAGCCCGCAACGACGCTCGTCCTCGGACCCCAGCAACGCGCGACGGCTCTCGACGCCGTACTCGCGGAGCCGAGCGGCGCGGAGGAACGACCACCACCACGGCGCGCCGCTGGGCCGGCGGCTCGCGGCCGCGAGCATGGGCCTTCTGAACAAGGCGCTGCGGCTGTTCTTGGGTCTGACGCCGCTGCAGCGGGTGGCGGCAGTCGCGGGGCTCGTGGCGTTCAACGCGCTCCTCGTCGTGTTCCTCGTGTACTCGCAGCGGATCTTCGCGGCGCTGGGCCCCGTGGCGGCCGGGTGGCGCACGCTTCCTGGGGGTTGGGCCCTCATCTTCCTTATGACGTGCGCGACGGCGTTCCCGCCCATGATCGGCTACAGCTCCTGCGTGACCGTCGCCGGCTTCGTGTACGATTTCCCGGGGGGCTGGCCCGTGGCCGCGGGCGCCACCGTCGCGGGGTCGACCGCGTCATTCGTCGCCAGCCGTACCGTGCTCAGCAGGTACGTGGACGGGCTCGTGGGCGGCGACCGGCGGTTCGTGGCGCTGGGGCAGGTGCTGCGACACGACGGCCTACCCGTGCTGGCCGCCATCCGCTTCTGCCCGCTGCCCTTCAGTCTGAGCAACGCGTTCCTGGCCACGATACCGAGCGTGTCGCCCGTGAGCTTCGCGCTCGCCACCGCGCTGGCCACCCCGAAGCTGCTCGTCCACGTCTTCGTCGGCAGCCGCCTGGCCCGCCTCGCCGAGAGCGGCGACGACATGTCCGCCGGCGACCGCGCCGTCAACTACCTCGGCATGATCCTCGGCTCCCTCGTCGGCATGGCCGTCGGCCTGCTCGTCTACCGCCGCACCATGGCACGCGCCGACGAGCTCGCCAGGCAGGAGGACCCCGACGCCAGCGGCCTCGCGATCCACGGCCGCGATGAAGACGACGACGACGACAACTACGCGGACGTCGAGGATGGCGTGCTCGGGCTCGGACTCGGCCCCGGCCGCACCCGGTCCGGCGAGACCGATGCCGCGGCGCTGATGGGCGATGACGACATCTCGCTCTGGGAGACGGAGGTCGTCGAGGACGCGTATCGGGACGACGAGGAGACTGGTACTGCTGATGCTGATGCCGACGCCGGCGCCGACAGGCAAACTAACGGCGTGTCGGCAAATGGGCACGCTCCCAATGATGGACTTATTAGATAGAGCGGGCTATTATCACAAGACTAGATAGGGGGTACGGTGCTATCGGCTAGGCGTTCAAATGGGTATATCGAGTATGCTGGGTCACTTTTTGGGCTGTACTTTTTGTGCTGTACGGGACAAGATGGGCGGTACTACCAGATAGACAGGCATCAAGCAATATTTAGGAATTTCAAAATATCTTTTTAGTGTATCAAATTTGAGTCGTTACGTATATTTGGAAGGGGGTATCATGTCATTCTCTCGAAACGCCCCAATCAACGCTGCCCCCAAACCCCAAACACCACGCTAAACATGCCAACGAGACGACAAGACAAACAACGCTCCCGAGTACCAAGGTAAAAAAAAAAAATAAATAAATAAATAAAGCAGAAATTCATACGCCGGCTCCATTACAAACCTCTTCAATATCAATTTAATCTTCCAAAATAACTAGGGCCAGCACAATAAATGTTGTATAGGTCAGCCACCTGTAGTCCCTTGGCTGCTCCGACAAACTACTCCTACTCAAGCAGGAAGGCTCGTCTACCTACAACGTTGGGAAATGGGTTCAGCAAGCAGTACTAATAGGGGTGCGGTCGCTAATCACACCAAGGCGCTCTTATTGTTGTCCTTGGAAATGCTGCATAAACTGTATCGCATCCTGGATGGGATAGCCTATGAAAACGGGGCCAGTGAAAAGCATCTGTGGCGTGTTGCCTTGCTTTCGGGACCCCGATTCAGCTGAATGAATGAATGCAGGCGGTGCTGGAGTACTTGTGGCTTGAGGGTTTGGGGTTGCAGTAGAATGCCGGCTACTTGGTGGGATATCGGCCAGTCTGACTGAGCTCTTCTCCTCCCGTTTCTCTTCTTGTTTTAGAGGGGTTAACCCGTTCATCATCTGCGTCAGTTTAGAGTGATCAAAAGGACATTTTCCCGTTTTTTTCGCTGGCGTCTCGTGCGCTGATGAGGATAATGGCATTTGGACAGGTGCAGGTGGAGGAGATTCAGGTCGGTCGGAACCATCTACGTTAGGTGTATCAAAGACCGGAACTGAGATACCCCATGGCCGGCTCGGAGACTCGCCAACGCGCACCTCCTTGAGCTGCCGTTCGAAATGGCTCTCTCTATCTTGATCTGGATCTTCGGGCTCCAGCGCAGTGCGATCTGGATCGTCCGTAACCGAAGCACTGACCGTTTGGGCCCAGGTCTCAACTCTCTCGTTCGAGCCTCTTTCCACCTCACTCTGAGGCCTTGTGTCTTGCTCGGGCAGCATGGGTTGGTGAATGCGGCTTAAGCCCTCAACCATATTGGCGAGATTGCCGTACTTTGCGTCCAACTTTCTAATGTCCTGTTCATTTCTCTGATATCTCCTCACGCAAACCTCATGACTCCTAGGCAATTCATGCTTATGAGTCTCCAAGTAGTGTGCTATCTCTTCCGGCGAATGTTGATCCATGTAGCGGATCGGACACTTGACAGCTGCGGTATGGGAGTTTGAGTCTTCATACATGGCAGCGCAGATAGGATCTTGAGACTGATGTGGTGTCGCGTCCCGCGAGTGGGATTGAGCTTTGTCCTGCTTAGCTTCCTTATTAGGCTGTGAGAAGGGGCACTCTAATTTGCCTCTCTTTCCCTCGACGGTGAAATCCTGCTCGAGAATGGTAGAAAGGGAGGTCATTGTAGTCGGAGGAAAACTTTCTTTACTCGATCGACTACTCTTGCTGAAGTCGGTCAGGGAGGATGCAACACGTCTACCTTCCCTGATGATGACGGCAATTTGATGTTTCGAGTCGGAGGCTTTTCGTTTGGGCAGAGGGACGAAGTTTGTGTTGGCCAGAGAGGGGTTGTGTAGTTCAGGCGGGATTTGCAGGTTCAACAATGTCTCTGTAACTTCGGGTGCTGCCGGGGCATACTTGTCGGCAAGATATTGGAACTAATTGAGACCAACAATGATGTCAGCGACACGCTAGCCAAATAATAGCTGCTTGGTAAAGGGACAGAGAGAGAGAGAGAGAGAAGTGTCGCGTAGTGGTAGAAGTCAGAAACTTGAAGGATATTTCTCGGTCAGCGCTACCAGAAAGGTAGCTCTTGATCTAGAGCTAAAAGATCTCATCACGGAAGGGCGAACAGGGAAATGCGATATGGTAGTCAGCGGTAATTATCATAATTATCATACCTGCTCGTGGGCATATCGGAGCTTATGCTCCAACACGGTTTGTCTGTCGCCCAAGTTCTGAACTTCATCGGCTAAAGCATTGAAAGACTCGATTAGGGTCTGCGTGAGGATTTGACAATTCATTCCTGCTGCGGATTTTGACACCATCGAGATCGGCACACAAAGTCCAGTCTTCCAAAGGTTGTGTGGGTGGCGGAGGAGAAAAGAAGGGTGGATGATGGTGGCAGGTGGCAGAGTGCGAGCTGACTTGAAGCCCCCCCGGAGGGTCGATTTTTTGTTTTTCCTCCCGACCCGATCCGGTGCAACTGCTTCGATACAGCAATAGGCTCGCCTAACTTGCAATATATGCATCCCAACAATTCTGTATAGATGGGTAATGCATATTCTAATACTGTATGAAATAGAAACCTCATTCCTCTGTCACACACTTTCTTTTTACCTACTTATTTAGTACCTACCATGATGTATATCTGTATTGGCCTCTGACGGAGAATTGGCAGCAATCCTGTTATAATGACAAATCCTGCTAAAAGCAAAAACTTAGAAGGCATGGCCAATAAATCAGTCTGGCATGTACAGACACGCACGGGGCTACACGCACCTATATCCATGAAATAAATCAAGATATTATCTGTGTAGGATCTAGCATACAAGCACAACCTACCACCATATCTCCATTACACCTATGGGGTGCTTACGATTTCGCCTATGCAGAAAGCCCATGATTCTGAGATTACCGAATAGAATAAAGCAACCCTAAATACCCCAAGTCTTGCAGGCCATTATCTATGATCCATAGGATACGGCTTAACTTCATCTTCTTCCCCGCTTGGTCCAACTTCGTTCGTACCGGAGCATAAACTATAAGATCAACTATCACAACAAATCGCAGTAGTCATATGTATATATGCCCGTCATGGCTCCAATAGTTGCTCGTCTCGTTTCTGAGAGAAAGCCCTATCTTCTCCCGGGTAAGTACACCTAATACCAGATACCTGCATACGAACCGAAGCATCAAGTTGGCTAAGGATAATTGGATAGGCAAGCTGTTGGTGAAAGAACTCTGGTTCGAGGTTCCCTTAGATTATTCCAAACCAGATTCAAAGACAATCAGACTGTTTGCGAGAAGTGCCATCAAGTATGAGAAGCCTATCGCGGAACCTTCTCCATCCGACGTCGTGCAAAGACCTTACCTAGTTTTCTTCCAAGGCGGTCCCGGCTATGGCTGCCCACCACCTCAAGACAGTCCCCTGTCAAATCATATGCTTAATCGGGGTTACGAGCTACTTCTCTTAGATCAGCGAGGCACCGGTTTCAGCTGCCCGGTGTCGGCCAATACGTTAGAACTCGTCGGCGGGCCGCAGGAGCAGGCCGATTATCTCAAGCTCTTCAGAGCCGATACGCTCGTGAAGGACAGCGAGGCCGTCCGCCTTTGCCTGACCAAGGACTTCCCGCCAGAAAAGAAGAAATGGACTACCTTCGGCCAATCGTTCGGCGGTATGATGACCCTCACATATCTTTCATTCGCACCTGAGGGCCTGCGGGAATGTTTCATCACTGGCGGGCTTGCTGCGCTGGACAAGGGACCCGATGAAGTGTACCAGGCAACCTATCAAAGGTGTATAGAGCGAAACAACGCCTATTACAAGAAATTCCCTGAGGACGTAATTAAAGTCAAATGGGTTGCACAGAAAATACTCGAGCTAGGCGGGGAGAAGGGGGTTCCATTGCCTGGCGGCGGATTCCTTACAGTCCAACGTCTGATGACTATTGGCATTAATCTTGGTCTTGATGGAGGCATAGACAGGTCAGTAACGAGAGTTTTTGTTTCCTTATTTAGCCGGTTTGATGAGTAGCCTACTCGTGAGGGCTAGCTATAAGCCCCTTGTACTCCCCGATTCCTCTTAACTACATTGATAGTGGTTTCTCAAACAGAATGTGTACTAACTGTTGAATGCGAAATGTAGGGTCCACAATCTCATCTTGAAGATGAAAGCAGACTTGGATCAATTCGGCATCTTCACCCGCTTCACTTTGAACGCATTAGAGGAAGACAACGCATGGGATACAGCTCCTATCTATACTTTACTTCACGAGCCCTGCTGGTGCTTCGGCCCAGCTGCAACCGGAAAATGGGCTGCGGAGCGAGTTGGCAAGACTCTGGGCGAATACCAATGGCTGCACAAAGACTGGGCCGGACCAGCAAGCTTAGGCGGCAAGCCACTCTACTTCTCCGGCGAGATGATCTACCCGTTTCATTTTGAAACATGCTCTGAGTTGATTAAACTCAGGGAGACCGCCCATAAGCTGGCCGAGTTCGATCAGTGGTCAGATTTATATGATATGGAACAGCTGGCCAAAAACGAAGTTCCGGTTTATGCGGCGAGTTATAACGACATGTTCGTCGATCGTGACCTGGCCCGGATTACGGCTTCGAGGATCAACAACATCAAGGTTTTCGAGACAAATGTGTTATTGCATAGCGCTTTCCGTTCCAAGCCAGAGGACGTATTCCGTGAGCTACTTCGACTGCGCGACGATACCATCGATTAGAGTCACAGAAAGATTATGTCTTTGCACACGAAAGAACTTGTACTATATATAAAGGGTTTCGTAGCTTGGTATTCCGCGCGAGCTATATCGGAATTTTAGGGGCGATTTCTTTCCAGAGCCCACATCTCTCTGTAAACTGGTTCAACTTGATTGTCGTAAAGCCTTCGCTATTAATCACGAACTCTTCGCCTGTACTCAGGGCTGGCACTCCAGATATTCCATCAGCGATTTTTAGTGCATTGGGGTCACCCGTCATGAAAAACGAAGCCATGGCACCTGTGCAAGCCTTTGTCAGTGCTCCCCCTGGCATGTAGTCCGAGAAAGCAAACCTACCTGCATATCCCTCATAATGCAGCGCGTCCATCTCCTGGGCGGAATTGACCGTATTCCACTATTGCCTATATTAAAATGTGATTTCCACAATAATGGAGGCAAGAAAACTCACCCAGTATACGTCGGAAGCGTGCTGAGCCGGCGATATAGTATATTCACCCAGCCATCCACCCTCCGGCGCAGCTCCCGCCATCCAGTATGCGGGACACGCCAAAACGGAGTCCCGGTAGATCAACCCAGCTCGAGTAAACGAGGCATTATAGCCGGTAATTAGCTCGGACTGGCCCACCTCGGGGTAGAACTCTTTCACTCTCGCAAGGTCCTCGTCACTGAATCGAGGAAGATAACCCGCCAACCACTCGTCGAAAGAGGCCACAGACGAATTCAACGGCGGGCTGCCCGTATCCTCGGCGTCCTTCAAGCCCGGGGGCACAAAGCTCTCTCCCTCGTGCGTGTTATACATGCCGAACCCGAACTGGACCCCGATATCATCATCATCGCCTCTCGTCACCACCTTAGACAGCGGCCCCGGCAGAAACGCGCCGTCGATAACCGGGCCCCACCCAAACGTCGACGTATCGTACTTGTGGTCGTCCACGACCGCGAGGCTCGCGTTCCGGATCGTCTGCACGTCCGCCGCCTTCAGACACCCCAGGCTATCCGGCACCGACGCCGGCGCGCAGCCGGCCAGCTCCGCCAGCCTGTCGTAGCGCTCCTGCGCCTCGGGCGCGTCGACGTGGTAGGTCTTCGGCCAGAACGGGCTCGACGCCAGCGCGCGCCGGAACAGCCGTTCCGGTTCCGGTTCCGACGGGTCGCGGCGCGCGGCGGCAATTACCTGCGCTAGCACGCTGCCGCCGCCCGCCGACTGCCCCCAGATCGTGACGCGGGCCGGGTCACCGCCGAACCGCGCGATGTGGTCGCGCGCCCACAGCAGGGCCGCGCGCTGGTCCAGCAGCCCCGCGTTGGCGTCGGCGCGCGCGTCGTCCGCGGCTACCTGGCGGCCCGGCAGGAAGCCGAAGGCGTTGGTGCGGTAATTCGGGTACACGAAGACGATGTCGGTCGACGCGGAGACGTTGAGGATCGGGTACGCGGGCGGCGGCAGCGTCGTGAAGGATGCCGAGCCCTGCACGAACCCGCCGCCGAAGAACGTCACGACGACGGGACGCAGCGGCGCGCCGCGGGTCCAGGGCCGGCTGTAAAGGCCGAGGTGGAGACAGTCTTCTGAGCCGTTGACCTGGTGTTGCGTTGCGTCAGTGCTGAGAGCTTGAGGGTGTAGGTAGGTACGTGGTAGGTTTCCCACCGTCCTCTGGGGACACATGTCGAATGGCTGGCTGGAATTGTATACCCCGTTCGTAATCGGTAGCGGTGGTTGAGGCGCTCGAAACCTGCCGTTGAAGCGCAACGCATCTCGTTAAATACGTGTCTGCCGAGCTCGAGTTCGAAACGGTGACTGCTCACCTATTCTCGCCTATGGGCGGCGCGGCAAATGGTATCTTCTGCCAGTACGATATGTTATATTCCGCGTTATACGCTCCTTGGAACGTACCGTAGCCGAGGTCGGCCACGAGATCGTAAGCCTCGGCAAGCCCAATGGCCAGAACAAGGAGCTGGAGCCATGTTGAGACGAGGCACAAGTATACCATGGTGAAAAAGAAGTATTAGAAAACCCCTAGTTCCTAACTACCAACTATACTCCAATGGGTATCTTTCATCCTTATATCCCCTACCTCCGCATTCCTTATATCTCCATTCAATATGCTGCAGCGCCATTCAAGATGTTCCGTCGTATCATCCGCCTTCATTCGGGGTAGCTCCCACATTTCAAAGATCGCCCGCGTCATCGCTTAATGCTGGGGTGCATGGTGGAGAAGGTTGGAGTAGCCCGGCAAGTTTGTGTTTAGCCAGTAGATATTTTGGCCCAAGTTCGGCTGGCGTCGTTAATGATTTACCGAGTTCATCGTTGACTCTGTTTTTCTCCGACGTCCCCAAGAGTGCTGTGCCTACCTATACATCACGCACTCCCTAATATGGCTTTGATACTTGAAGCGTTATGCAAGATCTATAAGCAGTGCTGGCCGCATGCCTCTTAGCTCTGGGGAACCTCATAAAATTAGCGTGGATCTCACTATTAGATATATTTATGTTTTGTTATATAGACATGGACGTCTTATTTCAGAGAATCTCGCCTCTTTTCTTATAGTACGGCAATGATTTGCAGTGAACGACGATTGATAAAAAAAAAAAAGTATTGTATCAACCACACTATCAACTTCATTAGTTTATCGCAGGACGGGTGTCGAAAAGTTCTCGATGCGGATAACAAAAGCTAGTCGCAGACCATGACACATACGTTACGTATTTGACAGCGACGGGGAGGACTAGAATATGATTAGAAAGCTTGTGTGAGCTAACGTTTAGAACAATTATGTGGAAACTTCATATCTCGTTAGCAGAAGTAAAGTTGGGAGTTTTCAAAATATATAGGTTACCACAGGTTTGGTCGTCACAACATTCTATTTGATCCCAAAAAGTCACTTAACAAACCGGCTCTTTGTACAGTATGTAGTGACTTAGGTGTGGCAGCCTGAGTGTCTAACCTCTAAAATCTATACCACTAAAGATCCTCTACTGCTTATTATAAGTCAATATATATCACGCCTTTGTCCTGGAAACGAGCGCATTCAGAACTGTCAGTAGCTATCCCGCCCCCGGTTTCTTCCAATCCGGCAGTTGAGGCTGCAATTAGGCGTTCCTGATACCTAGGTAATGGGAGTTTCCAAGATACATTGGAATATATCGGCTGTTGGTGGTGACGATCGTGTTACTCGGCATGTCCGGTTTGTCGGAGTACGTGTACAGCTTGTAGTAACACAAGCTCACTACCCACCGAAATAACTCCCATATTAGCGATGAAGAACTGCACCAGTTACTCTTCATAAATCTCCTGCTGCATCTCGATTTCTGTATATAGGTTAGCTACTTTACTACGACGGAGTGGAATGTATGCGTACGCCACAACCGGTTCGCCGATTCTGTGATTACTTTGGCCTTTGCTAGAAGCTTTTCTTCGTACTTCTGCTCGTCTTTGGACTTGAGCCTTAATTTATTCGGTTGAGCCTTTTGAATAGATTAGTTCTGTCCCCTTGTATGCTACCAGGTCATCCCGTCATATGTTAACTGACCTGCATCAGGATTGGCACAAGCTCTTTGGGATCCGCGTTTGCAACAGCTGCAACTGTTTTAAACCCGTTATCATAGAAGACTCGAGCTGTCCGACTCTTGATGAAGGTTATCTTTGCCAAGGCCAATAAATCGGACTTGGCGCCTGCCTGCAACCTGTCCGAGAAATGGTCAAGAATAGCTGCCATTGCGCTGATTAGAGTACAGTGTTAGCAACTGGACTGTTCACAAGGTCTGGCCAAGCAAAATGATTGCGATACGGAACTTACCCCCAACCCATTTGCTCGCAAAACTTGACGATGCCCGCGGCGAATCCCTGGCAAGTTTGTGCAAGGGTTTGTACCGCACCTCGTGGCATGTCGAACTTTCGAGCGACCACGTGAATAGGCATTTCATTACACAAGTCCCTTAGCTGAAGGGCTAAGTAGAACCTATGATATATGCGAGCAGTCTCTTTCTCCTGGGGTGTCGTCTGTTTGAGATTCCCACCTTGGGCCCTATATCAGTTAGCGGGGACATCATCTTGATCAGGAGTTCATACTTGCATTTTATTTACGATCGTTGGCTTTAGACCGAGAAAGGTCATAACGCGAAGCCCGCTATCGTCAAGGCCTTCCATTTCAGATCTGAATGCTTGCCAGTTGATGGCAACAGATAAATCGTGCACTGGGGTGAACGTGTAGAGAACATCTGCGACAATATTGGTAAGCAAATACTATGGCTAAGCGTGGAAAACGTTGATGGTGAGTGTTACGAGAACCGCGACGCTAGATTCGCTGCCCAACCCAATATTTCAACAAATTATGATCTACTCGGACGGTACTTACGCATCTCTCCATCCATCACGAAAGCACGTAGTGCGCGTTGCATTTCGCGATAAATAAATGCGCCGTCTTCTGGCTCCAGTGATGAAGCAACAACTGCCTTGCCAAGTTGTGTCGCGCTATACATGCCGGAAGAGTCGGACTGAATAAACCCCATCTCGGTCAAGTCTTCCAGGCTTGTATCAACACAAGTCTGTATGTGATCATGTGTGGTGGACAGATAGAGCAGGGTTTTCTGGAGGTAGTCATCGATAGACATTCTCGAATTTGCTAATCTGATGGAAATGATTTCCAGCAAACCCCGTTGGATTCGGTGTTTATCCGTTGTTAAGCCACTCGAAATCTGAGGTAATTCGGCACGCATGAGCTCGATAACGTCTTCTAAGTCAGCTTTGCGACAACACAAATAAGTCTCTCCAATCTCGTCCTTCCCTTTCCGCCCTGCACGACCGCGCATTTGGCGAAGCATAGATGGGCCGATTAGATCTCGGCCCATTCGGGCGTTGTCTACTGTGTGTTAACATCGCATCAGGGACCTGAAAAAGACTGGGGGCTGATAGAATGGCAAGGGGGTTGCAGGATTGAAAGTTGTTGTAACATACTGCAAATACATCAGCCTCAAGGGAAAAAAGAGGAACGTCACAAACGATTCAAAGTGAGGTTAGGATTTCGGATGGAGACCTCTGTAATACGCACCGAAGTATAACTCGCCGCGCCGGGAGATTGATTCCGGCGGCCAGACTGCATGTTGCGACTAACACCTTTAGCACCCCATTATCGTAGGCATTGGCGATTAAGTCACGTTCTTCCGTCGTCAAGCCGGCATGGTGAAAGGCAACCCCAGCTGGCACAATGTCTGCCAAACTTGGGTCGAGTCCGGTACTGAGACTTCTCAGATCGCCTAAAAGATCTAATCTTTTCTCGAGGGTGGCAGGATTGAGTTGGTGAGTGTCGGTGAGAACACGGCCAATAAGGCGAGCGTCAGACTCGCAGCCCTGACGACTACTACAAAATACAAGGGCACCAAAGCCTGCTCTAGCCGTTTCATTTGCTAGGGCGACGACAGCATTTAATACTGGGTCTTGGAATTCCTTGTGCGAGCTAGGCTGAATGGTTCTGATAGGCTGGTCCTGAGCTTGGAATGCGCTAGAACCTGGTCCGAGTTGACTGGCGGCTTTGAGGAGGCCGCTGGTCGACGATGCCGGATAAATTTTGCCCTCGTGGACTAAGTGTTCTTCGATAGGAACCGGGCGATAGAACGTCGTGTAGCTATGCGCATCTAGCCATCGTGACAAGATGCCAATATTCTACAACTATTAATACACCGAGAATCAGAACAGTTTTCCATGTCTAGTGGCCACTCACAGCCAACGTTGCGCTCATGCCAATGATTTGAACGTCGTGTTCAAGGCTGCGAATCTTTGTAGCGATGAGCTCTATAAGATAGCCACGGTGATCATCATCTACCATGTGAAGCTCGTCCATGACGACAGCTCTAAGCTTTGAGATAGTACAGTCGTCGATGGCGGTATTTACGAGTGTGTTCGCCTATTCTTACATTAGACTCTGCAGTAGAAGCATGCTACTAACAAACCTTCTCAAACGTGCAAACCCCAATATCGAAATCTGACCAAGTCGCCCTGACTTTGCCGCCGCCAAAGAAGCCTACAACTCTGACGTGATCTTCATCTGGGCGTCTGCGCCAGAGTTGATCCTTGTCTTCCGATTGGTCGTTGTTGTGCGGTTGCCGCTTAATACCTTGAACAACGTGCCGCAACCATCGTACCTTTTCCTGGACCAAGGCAACATACGGAAGGACTAAAAGAGCTTTAGAATCTTTGTCTTGAAGAATCCTCTTCAGCATCAGAATTTCAGCCACTAGGGATTTACCGCCTCCTGTCGGTGCGGAATAAACAAGATTTTTCGACCCGTTCAAAATCCCGGGTCCAAGAAGGCACTGCTTCTGCCAAGGGTAGATCTCTGATATACCAAGAGCCTTCAGATTTTCCACCAGAGGCTCTGGTAGAGCGTATCTTGGGAAAGACAACTGAAGCGAGCGGTCGATGACTGAAGTGGGAGTAGCCGATATGATTCGTCGCTGCGAATACTCGGAAATCGATGTAGTATCAGAATCAGCGGCAACTATAGCACTGGCAACTAGCTTAGGCGGTTCCTTCGGAATAGCTGACACCCTGTGGAATTGAATCTGTTTATTCGACGCAGCAGATTGCTGTTGAGAATCAGCTATATCGGCGTAAGACCTCTTATTGCCAGCAACCGTGGTCGTGTGGGATGCTTTCTGCTGCAAAGTGATTGACTCTAGCGTTGTCTTATGAAAGATACCTTGTCGGAACTCCATTCTAATAGCTCGATCTGATGCGTCAGGAAAAAGACTACTGTGAGTAGAGCGAGTTTAATTGTGCATCAACAACGGTCGCCTCGTGGGTTGGTACGCGCTGCATCAAAGCCATCAACTGATACGTGGGTCTCTTTTCAGCAGCGACCATTCTCTTTCATTCTCTTTCCTCAAATGTAATGAAGGTTTGCAACCGCATGTTGCATACCTTAATGACGGAATTGAGGCATAGAAAAAGAAAGACAGGTGTAGAATTAATTGTGACGCCGAGGTCCATTTGGTGGTGATAACAACACGGGACGCGGCGCAAAGATGTCATAAATTGGTGCCTGGCACGAAAGCGACACCAGCTCACGTGCTTGGCCTCTCTCGCACCTGCAGATGCGGGAGTGGGAGGGATCGATCGCCTGCAATCAAATTGATCTTCCCAACGTCCAATCTGGGTTCGTGCGTTCCCAAGGCATCGGGAACGGCGCCAGTTTCCGAGACTCCACTTATAATTATGTAAGGCAGACATCAATGCAATTGCTCCAGAAAAGAACTTCGAGGTTGAGGCTAGTGGCTTAGATTGGAGGGACGTGGCCCGTGCCGCTTACGAACCCCGGGCTTTTGGTGCGCAATCCTCCGACCACCAACGTCAACAAAAGGTTACGTTTATTCGTACCTGGGTAGTACATGTAAGACTGTGGGAAGTCAACGTCTTATACTTTCCCCTGGAACGAAACTTGGAATATATCTGACGGTAAGCACTTAGGTATCGACTTGTAGCATCCATTCAGCATGCAACCATGTTCCGATATGCATTCCGATTTCAAAAGCATCGTAGGTTTAAGTTACTATTCCTCGGAAAGCCGCAGTTAGACTAATATTAGAGGTGGCCTGACTCCCAAATCTTGGTGGCGAGAAACTTGAGATGCATGTACTATGTATACCGATGTATGTATGTGGAACTCTCCGGCAACTGGTGCCTATTGTTTTGAAGTCGCTTCGAGACTCGTTGCCTACTAGCTACTTACTACGTAGCAATAATAAGTATTGTGTGCCGTATTCGTCCAATTAATTGGGGATTCTTGCCCAGTATGTATACTGGTTTTCCTGAACTAGAAAGATGGGCGTCTGACGTTGAATATTGAGGCTGATGGTTTCTTTTTGCTACACAAATCACTACGCACGCCCGTCAGGCTTTCGGTTACGATATTGTGCGGTCGCCAGTATCGAGCATTTAGGTGTCGTATGTAGCATTGCGATCCCTACGCTGAAATCTCGGGAAGTCCCCATTTCTTGGCCCAAGCAAATCGCCGGTCACTCCATATGTAGCCATCTAGGGTCGATGTCATCATCACCCTTCAGTCATAAGTTTCAACTTCCCTTGGCAAGATTCCAAACCGATCAATCAAGGAGTATTATATGCTACGAGCCAACTCTCTCTGTCGCCGTCGCAAAACACTAGTAAAATCACGGCTTCAATAGAAGCAATGCCGCCAAGAGTGATCCAAAGAGACCGAAACATTCCTCTGGGCATGAGGATCGGTCTACATCTGTACTTGGAGAACCCCCAGAGATTACATACGCGCCAAGGATGGCCGACCCGAATTCGACTATGTATATTCATCCGTACGTAGTAGACCTGTTGTAAGATACGCAATTCTGTGTTGCACACCGAAGTCTCGGAATTGGTTCATCACCTATCGTACGATAGGCCTACGATAGGCCTGCAAGCCACTATAACAAAATACAGTCGACGGCTACCTAAAAACGGACACATTCGCCAACCAATATTTTTTTTTCAATCCAAGTCTGCCGTCTTGGTTGTCTCGCGCATGTCTCCAGAATCGGTACAGAGGTGATGAGGGAATCCCTGTTCCATGTGACCTTGGAGCGAAAGGTGGGGGGCTGTTCAAAGGTACCTGTCGTTTTTAGTCCTGGCAGCCCGGACCAGGGCTGCCAGGTTTCCCGTGTCTCGAAACTCGACACCAGTTTGCCCCTACGGTACTTAGTAGCACTTTAGTACGTATATTAATGGGAAAGCCGCGCTTGCGTTTCGAGTCCATCCGTCGACAAAAGAGACATTGACGAGGACCTATCTGGCATGGAATTATCAATTGCCACGATAGCAATAGATAGTAAGGAAGGTCATTGAAGACCGAGATGCTTCATGTTGAAATAACTTCAATCGGTAGCCTCTAGGTATGTGACGGGTAATCTTATTCTTGACTCGTCAATCTACTGTCGAATCCCCACTTGAGGGAGGGACGCAGGTGATTGATAGGAATGCTGCTTGTCATAAACCACGCAAGGCCCCGAATGAGGTGACTTCGAATTTTCGGGACATGCGGTAAATTGGTAAGTAACTGTCATTTAATGACGAGGCGAGTGACGATCTTGGTGCAAAAGTTGCATGGTATTCCAATTTACCCTCACCAAGCAGCCAAGGTTCTCGAATATCACCCGCAAGAAGCATTGAACCAGCACGAGCACATCAAGGTACAGCATCAACCAACCCAAGTCGGCCTGATCGAAGATAAAAGATGACACAGCTATTTTGAAGATGCGACTTCTGCTCACCTAGGAGAGAAGACAACTGAATATGAAAGAAGAAGAATGCCGGTCCATTGCGATTGACGCATAAATAAATGTCTGCATATATGGAAATCAACCTCGACGAGCCGGGATGGCTACTGTAGTCGGGGAAAGGCAGATATGTGTGGTCGCTGGCGTCGATGTATTGACCCAAGAATGATGAGGTGAAGTCGAAAAGAGCATGCAGCCTTTGGCAGGAAGCATAAGCTGGTTGGACTGGAGCGACTGGACAAGGGTGCAATTGCTGTGGGCAAGTGGCTCCAGGCGAGACCATTTTTAACCTTAGTAACCTTAGGCTGCTCCACCGACCGTGCCTGTGTAAGTGTACAACACATCCCGTTCCATCCCACCCGGCAAACCGTCAATCTCGCATTCTACCCTGCCTCCGCAATGTATCGGTACTACTGCGCTACGGCCTGGCCAACTTGTCATCAAAATTCGAACAACTGGACGGCCCTACGTACATACATATGTACTATGCGCGATTCGTTTTCTCTGCCTAGCGCACCGACCTATTTGACCATGACCGACTTATGGATCTGAAGCTTTCTTACCTGCCTGTGTACATAACCTACCTTACGTACCTACCTAACTAACTACATACAACCTGCTAATGTATGTATCTAGCCAGAGCTAATGAGGGTACCTATCTGGGTACCTCCTAATTACCTACATACCCCCTACATACCTGCTTAGTTACCTAACAATGCATGTATTAGTATAGATATATACATACTTTCATAGGTACAGATGAAATTGCCGCTACCGTACGGCCAGGGCTCAATTTACATCCTTTTTGGCCCTACTAGTATGTCTATTATGTACTGCCCGCCTACCTACTTACATATCCTTTTTCTTGATGCGCACATCCCATTCTTTTGTTCCTATTCCCATCCCCCATCCTTACTAGCGAATATGTCCTCTTGCGACCCGGCCCAAACTATTAGTTCAACGTTCATTCCGGTCTGCCCCTCTTCACATCAACCCTTCAACTTATTCCTTTCCACCCTTCCACCCCCCGATCCATCAATATCTTTCGAGGCTACACCAAAATAACGGTCGAGAGTATACCTCCCTGCTACCTGCCTACATACTGACCAGAGATCTTGCCCATACCTGAGGCTTCAATGTTACATGAGAGCCGGTATCCACATAGGCAATCTATCATCATAGGCCGACCATCATCTGCTCCTACATCCATACCTGGCTACTGAACTTACCTACCTACCTTGCATACCTGTCTGGTACCTACTCACACGCACACAACCTTCTCCATCCTACCTTAGCTGGCCGTGTGGATAGTGGACACCGATTTGATGGTCTGTCCCGCCGCCTCAACCATCCCCGGTCTATCTTGGCCTACTTTAAACCTTTACTTCTACTACTTACATCTTCCCATCCCACATCATCGTCACCTCTCCCATCATTTTTTCCCTCCCAAACTTCACCAAACTTCACCGTTCATTTTCTTGACCAACGAGATATCAGGGCATTTTCGGCCGAATGTCCCATATCTGACTTCCTAAGCTCTCCCTAGGCTCTCCCTTCTCTTTTTATCTCTTCCTCTCTATCATACTCTACCCATCACCAGACGTGGGACACAATTTCGTGAGCCTTTTCACGGACCCTGGTAGTCCTTAGCCTGCCGTCGTACCACTAGCGAAACGCTCTTATGGAATCGACGGCCACCAACACATATCTCGTCTGAAACGTATTGCCTGTAAGATTTGCATCCAGGCTTGGCAATCTTGGGTGGATGTGTAGAATCCCACCACTTACCTCGATTATCCCGCCGTACACTTTTCGGCGTTTCTCCGTGTCACATTGAATGCGCCGCTCTTAAATCGCCTACCATGGCGCAGAAGACCTGCGACCCCGATGATCAGCCAAATCCTTCGTCATCCTCGAACAAGGACCTCGCAGACTCCGGCTCCCGCCAAATTAAGTCTACGTCTCACACATCTAGTCCAGCACCTGCAGCCGAACAATCTAAATCCGTCGACTCTAAGGACCCTGGAGGAAATGCAGCTGCTTCACAGCCCATGAGCAAGACTAATTCGTCGGGATCCAACCCGTCGGCCAAAGAGGCCATGGCCGGTCCATCCCCGTACGGTACGCGCTCTCGACACCGGGGACACGCGCGGCCAAACTACGCAGAGGACAAAGATGTAGACGTAGACATGTATGATGCCTATCCGGAAAGGAAGGAGGATGAGCCCAAGAAGTCCTCACGACAAGCCAACAACACAGCGACAAATGGTGTCAATGATGCGCCACCAAGAGCTACAACTTCAACGTCACGCAAAGGCGCTGCATCGGAAGACGTCAAGGCTCATAACTCTCACGCGACCGCGAAAGATGCGCACGCGACGATTAACACAACACCAGCCAGTGCCCCCGCTGCGAGTTCTTCCAACTCCAAGAAACGAAAGGCACCTGGGCAATCCGCCGCGAATAATGTGCACAATCATGTCAACAATGCAGCATCATCCGCTTCTGCTTCTGCTACGACTGCAACGAGACGGAGTGCTACGCATGCAACCGTACAGAACAACACGGGATACAAGGAGACAAACATGCTCAGTTTTGAAAATTGCGGTGCAATTCCCAAGGATGGGAAAATGGTGGCCGACGATGGCACGGTACTGCAAGCGAATGGTATGGATCGCGAAAACTCGAACTTTTCATTTTTATTTCGTTTTTATTTTTATTTCGTTTTTATTTTATTTTTATTGCAGTTTGACTGACTCTATGTCGTGCAGACCATGTATATCTGGTGTGCGAGCCACCTGGAGAGCCATATTATCTAGGACGCATCATGGAGTTCCTGCACGTGCAGAATGACTCCAAGAAGCTGGTGGATGCGTTGCGAATCAATTGGTACTACAGACCAAAGGACATTGGTAAGAAGGTCAATGACACGAGATTGGTCTTCGCCACTATGCACTCGGACATTAGCCCGTTGACTGCATTGCGTGGCAAGTGCCAGATCCGCCACAAGGCCGAAATCGAGAACATGGACGCTTACCGAAAAACACCCGACTGTTTCTGGTTTGAGAAATTGTACGACCGCTACATCCAGAAGAACTACGATGTGATCCCCTGTTTTCAAATCGTCAATGTCCCAGAGAAGGTCAAGAAGGTATTGGACGAGCGATGGAAATATATCCTTGTGGAGCAGGGTCGGTCCAAGGAGTTTACCAGCGCCGTTAAGCTGTGCAAGCGATGCGGCGGGTATTGTGCCAGGTAAGTTTTATCATTTCCCGATGCCCCGACACCGTGAGATCACAGCGTCTGACTCGAAATCAGCCACGACTCTGTTGATTGCGCTGTGTGCAAGCAAACATATCACATGAATTGTGTTCGACCACCTTTGACCAAGAAGCCATCACGTGGTTTTGCCTGGGCTTGCGCAGCATGTAGTCGCGCGCAGGAGAGGAAGCTGGAAGCCCGCCACACACCAAGCCTACTAGATACCCACCCAGAGATAGAGGAGGAGGAGTACTGGGATGAGGAGGATGATGTCGCCGATACTAGTCGCACGAGCCCCACCGATGGTGTTGACGACTTGCACCCACCTGCCACGGCGGAGCAAATCTATCATGCAAGTCTGTGGCCCTATCGCTATTTAGGCCAACACTGCAAGCCGGAAGACGCGTTAGATTATGACGACCGCATCTATCCTCGAGCAGGCTCCCGGCTCGGCCCCAAACACCAAGCCACCGTTCTTCCATGGCCTGGACGTCCAGTCAAATTAATGAAGCCTCTCGAGATCAAGAAAGGTAGCAAGAAGGATAAGGAGGCCCTTGCAGCTATTGAAGCCGAGAAGGCTGCCAGAGAGAGGCGCCCGAAATGGGTGCAAGATGAACCACCAGGTTATGTCGCTCGGGGCGAAGACTACGACAACGATGACCCGAATAATACCGCGCAATTATTGTGGAAACCTTTGGATGCTGCCGGCGTGTCAATTACGGGGCCCGAAGTTGATACCTATATGACGAATGCGAAGGCGAAGCTCGTTCCTGCATTTGGTCTCCCGAAAGAATCCACGAATCTCATGGATGTTGCCATCAATACTCTATTCAAGAGTGATTACGATCCATCCAAGGCCTTGAGGGCATTGCCCAAGCTTGACAAGTCGGTTTTTAAGGAGCCCGAGCTGAATGCTGCTGAGATTAAAAAAGTTGAAGAAGCCGTCACAAAGTTTGGATCAGAACTTTACTCTGTTACAAAACATGTCAAAACTGTCAAGCATTCGCGCATTGTTCGCTTCTACTACACTTGGAAAAAGACAGATCGAGGGAAGCAAATTTGGGGTAACTTCTCTGGCAGAAAGGGCAAGAAAGAAGCCAAGAAGGCCGAGGCCACGGCCAACAAGCTTCAGGATGATGTTGCTGACGGCGAAGACGACTCCGCTTTTGATACAGACAAGGCGTTAGCACGAAAGAGAAGTTTCATGTGCAGGTTCTGCTCTACCAAGAACTCGAGACAGTGGCGGCGGGCCCCTAACACGGCGTCCGCTCTGGTGATCGAGGGAAACGGAAAGCAGGCCAAGGATAAAGGGATCCAGTATATCCCCGCATTATGCCGACGCTGTGCAGAACTGTGGCGGCGATATGCCATACAATGGGAGGACATGGAGGACCTTGCCAAGAAAGTCGCCGCAGCCGGCGGTCGATCATGGAAGCGAAGAGTTGATGAAGAATTACTAAAGGAACTCATCGCGGCCAACGAGATGATGAACATGACAGTTTACAATACGCCAAGCACGACAACCTCCACGACACCGGTCCCCAGTACGGTCCCTACTGCCCAGGCCAACGGTGTCGAGGCACCACCGCGGAAGAAGCTGAAAACTATCGCAGACAGGGATGCTGAATTGAACGGCTCGGATTCAGGTAGTGTCTCAGGTCCGGCCGCTCAAAAGAAGAAGGAAAAAGCAGTTGAAAAACCGGCACCTCCTCCAGCACCGGAGCTACCTAAGCCTCGCGTGCTGCCCTGTGCCATATGCCACCAGATGAACCCTATGGGAGAACAAGCACACCTTTCCTGCAAGGAATGTCGACTTACTGTTCACCGCAAGTGCTATGGTGTTGTTGATAACCGTCACCCCGGTAGATGGACTTGTGATCCATGTCTTAATGACAAAAATCCTCAAGTCTCTGTTGTAAGTAAACTTATTTTTTTGCATATATATCCTTTGTATGGCTGACGGACGTCGCTAGGAATACAAGTGTGTGTTGTGTCCAGTGGAATTCACGGAGCATGAATTTGTAGAGCCACCAAAGAATTCACACAAAAAGAAAACCGAGAAAGAGAAAGAAAAGGAGCGACTTGAGCGTGAACTGGCTCAAAAAGCCGCAGAGTATTATCGCAAGAAGCAGGAAGACATGAATCGGCCTGTCAATCCTCGGGAGCCTCTAAAGAGAACAGCGGATAACAATTGGGTCCACGTTACATGTGCAGTCTGGACGCCTGAGGTCAAGTTCGGCAATGCTAAAGCCCTGAGCCCTGCCGAAGGCATTCCATCTATCCCGCACGCTAGATATGATGAAGTATGCAAGGTGTGCAAGAAAAAGGGCGGTGCATGTGTATCCTGCCATCATTGCCGTGCTCCTGGTAAGCGTCTTCCTTCAGCAGGCCATGACTCGTTGTTAACAATATAACAGTACATGTGGAATGTGCTCATCAAAATGGCTATTACCTTGGCTTTGAGATCACGCCCGTTAAGGGCTCAAGACGAGATCAACATAGCATAGTGACTATTGGCGGCGAGACCGGGGCAATGTCAGCGGCTGTTTGGTGCAAGGAACATCATCCTCAGAAAACAGTCGTCCATTGGATGCATGACCTAGTAAACCCACAGGAAGGACAAAGCAAGGACCCCGCAAATCTTAATGCCTTGCAGCTCTACGTGCAAAAGTTCAAGCAGGCAGATCTCGCTCTCACAGGTACTGTTCGCAAGGCAAATCTGGCAAATTCTGCTACGAAGACACCAGTTGTCACGCCTCAGTCGAATGCGAATCGAAGACAATCAACCACCACAAATTCCAACTCGGTGCCCACGGGCCAGAGAGCATCCTCGATTGACAACCATATCGAGCCGAATTCGATCATTCCTCAGAGTGGTGATAAGGTTTGCATCACCTGTGGGATGGATGTCAGTCCGAAGTGGTGGCCAATTGATAAGAGCCAGGAGAAGGTGCTCGTAAATGGGTATTATGGTAGCCTCGGCAGCGAAGCCCAGAAGTTCGTGGCCCAAAGAAGTGTCCAGTGCCATAAGTGTAAGAAGGCCGACCGCAAACCAGTGCCTCATACACCATCACCAATGAATGCGACGGCAGCAATAGAACCCCCAAGAGCACTTCCAATTGCACCTCCAATTACCGGCACCCTAACAAGCCCTCCATCCCATGTATCAAATGCTGTTAACAGACTTGTGGATCTGGGTAGTTCCTGGGGCCCAAGAGCACCTACGACTCAAGCATCTACAACACCGACCCCTCCGACGATATCCGCGCCTCCGTTACATGCACCAGCGGCAAACCCCCCTCCCCCGTTGCCTCTGACGGCTCCTCATGTTGGGCCGAGCCCCATGGCTGCTCCAGGAGGACCACCTGTACCGACCCATCATTACCCTCCACCAGGTGCACCTTACGGAGACTGGCACCGTCCGTCCAGTCAGCGTTCGCCAGTCATTCATCAGATCAACGGTGGTCCAGGTGGTCCAGGCCCAATCCATCACAATCACCTTCGCGACCTTCGTCCTCCGCCAATAGCTCCAATATCACATCACCAAGGCGCGCCACTTCAGCATGGGTTGGGCCAACCGATGGCAAATGGAATCCCACCGTCTCCGCCCCGGCGTGGCCCTTCCTCTGTCCAGAATGGCACCTCTCCATTCCTGCCCTCTTATCACCATTCTACACACAATCCACTTCACAACCTCACAAACGGTGGTCCGGCACCACGTGTTTCGGAGCATTCCTTCTCCCAGGGTCTACTTTCACAACGGTCATCATTCTCGACTCCACATGGAAGTCCGCCCCTCTCGAGAGATGGCATCTCGATGAGCCGTGAGCCGAGTCTTAACAATAACAGTAACAACAATAATAATTCGTCTTCACGAACCAACGACGGTCGACCAGCAAGCGGGGCCAGTGCTAGCCCATCGCTTCGGAATCTATTATCATAACTGGGGGCCTTTTTGCGTCATGGCCTCGAGCGCCGTGACTTATTGATAGGACATTCTTTTTAGAATTTGGCGTTATCGGGGTTTGGTTGTATAACTAGAAGCATATACCAATTGTGGCACGTCCTTCAAAGGTGTTACCAATAGGGTTCTAGGGGTATTTACGCTGTTGACTCGTGGTGGTCTGTACAATAGCTCATTTGGGGTGGTGAGGTTGTACTGCACTACCTGATGCTCCGACTAATTAGACGGGGCAAGCTTTGGCCGGTGGTTAAATGGACACGGCCGCATTGTATGAAAGCCACGTCATAGACTAAAAGAGGAAAATGCAGATAAGATTTACGATAATATTGAGTATGGCTCAAAACGGGCCATCTATCACAACACACATTGCGAATCCTCATAGCCCTTAAGTAGTCATATATGTCCTCTCTTGTACATCTACTGGGTGTTTTAGTAGCAAGGTCTCACGAAGCGGGGCTGTGGAATATCTAGGTCAGGTATGTATTAGTTACTGTGGCTAATAGAGTGAGTTAGGTTCGATTCCTAACAGCGCTATTGGTATTCGCTCTATTGGCTCATCTGTATTATGAGCTAGGCAGGTTTCAATAGGTGCCACTATCCATGAATGTGGGGTTGCATCTGACCTATCCTCATAAACTTCAAAACTTAAAGAACTGAGAGACCATCCTGAATTTTAATTTGGCGTCATAGTCTCTCTTCAAGGTCTTTCCCATAATGGATGACTCAAAGGGCCTCGCCATCGCCACCGACGAGGCTAGAATCAGCTATCAAGAAGGTGGCATCCCAGTAGGTAGCCGTCAATTTCAAGAGGCACATCGCTTTTAATTAAGTAGGCGGGCTTCCACGTACATACGCTGAGGGATGGATACTTGCAGATCGGCGCAGCTCTAGTCGCTGCCGACGGCATGGTTCTCGGACGGGGACATAACATGCGCGTTCAGAACGGCAACCCGATTCTTCACGTACGTACGTACCCACAGTCGATATGCCGTGGAATGGCACAATGTGTACCTAGGACCACTGTAGCTAAGGATAATAACAACGCCGTATATATCAGGGCGAAACATCCTGTCTCCAGAACGCAGGCCGCCTGCCGTCTTCGGCATATAAGGGCAGTACTATGTACACCACGCTATCACCCTGCGACATGTGTAGGTTTCCCCCCCTACCCATCCACCCCTCCCATCGTTTCCATCGTCGAGTTCGCCGTCATTAGACGATGATCACCGCTAAGGCCATGTTCGAGCAGGCACGGGCGCCTGTCTGCTCTACGGCATCTCCCGCGTCGTCATCGGCGAGAACAGGACGTTCCTCGGCGGCGAGACGTACCTGAGGCAGCGCGGCGTTGAGGTCGTCGTGCTCGACTCGGCCGAGTGCAAGGACCTGATGGACAAGTTTATTGCGGAAAAGCCGGATGTCTGGTGGGTTTCGGTTTACTTTTTCTAGACAACCCCCTTTTCTTTAGTTGTCTTTTGCTGATGCTGAGGTTATGGCGAATGTAGGAATGAGGATATCGGGGTCGAGGAGAGGGTGTATTCTCGTGAGATGTAGCCCGTTATCTCACGAATCCTCGGGGATCAATAGGGAGAAGTTCGCCGAATAGATGGGTTGTGCGTATTTATATCATCGAGTTCAATTCTAATGGCAAGAGAACGTAAGTGTGAAATAAAACCCTTCCTATGTTCCTAATTGTGCTTTTGAACTGGAACAGCCTGAAAGCCGGGAGAAAAGTAAAGAATCTAAGTATCAGAAGTAAGCTTACATTTAGACTACTCCCGGCGGTTATCCCTGAGTGACGTAGATGAAGTTCATCAAGCCTGAGTGAATTGGGGATCTGGCGGTTTGGCAGAAACCGGGTGGGCCATTTTACGGCAAACCCTGGGAAGTTGAGTTGAAGCAGCTGATATGTCAACTATGGAGGTTTTCTGTACTCTTTACTGCCTTCGTTTATAATACCCTACGTCCCCTAAGTAGATACAAGTCATAGACTTATTGTTGATCTTGAGATCTCTAGGATACTTGTTAGATGTTGCATATACCGTTGGGACTGGTACTTCTGTCTTTTCGGTGGAAATAATACCTTCGAATAACAGGAAATTTACAGGGTAGAAGATGTAGCAAGGGCTTCTCGGTGACAAAGTCCTTTTCCTACCCTCGCAAGCTAAATGGACGGCGCCGCAACATCGTACCCTGGCTGCCTTGGCTTAGATCAAGAATGCGGGATGGAAGCCAATCACAGAAAAGAGAACACCAAGACAAGCTCTCGAGTTGAAGTAGTCAGGATACAAAGTATATATTGGCATCGGACTACTTTCAGTCATGATCTTCTTCCGTCAGACCCGGACACCCGTCCATAGTCTCGTCCGGATAGGCACATTTACACCAGAAGCAGTACCTGTGCTCCTTTCTCAGATACGCCACCAACCGCTGTAATCGCTCCTCGACCTCGAGCGCGTTGAACTCGTCCAGTTCGGGGTCCTCCTCCTCGAGATCCTCCACCGGCGCGTAGGCCGGGCCCGTCGTCTTCCCCATCGCCTGCCTGTCGTCCTCGTCCTCCAGGTCGTCCACGTACGTCGGCAGCCGCGTCGAGCTCTGCTCCAGATCGTACCGCATCCTGCGATCGCGCTCGGCCTCCTCCCGGCCGCGCACCAGGCCCCGCCAGACCACGGGGATGGACTTCAGCGGCCTCGTCGACAGCGATGTCGTCTTCCTCCGCGGCGGCGCGTCCGCACCGTCATCATCATCACCACCGTCGTCTTCTTCTTCTTCTTCTTCTTCCCGCGTCCCGCCCGCGCGCCCGTGCTCCTCGTCTAGGCGCTCGCAGACCTTCATAGCGGCGTAAACCACGCGCTCGCACCGCGCCTGCTCGCGCTCGCGACGCACCCTCTCGCGGTAGCCGTCCTCGTCGGCCTTGAGCTTCTTCTGCTGCAGGTCGGCGGCGTCGCGGAGCTTGCGCTTGCGGTCGGAGTCGAGGCCGATACCCGCGCGGTCCTCCTTCATCTCGGGGCGGAGGGGCTCGGCGAGCCCCGCGTTGCCGCCGCCACCGCTGCCGCTGCCGAGCGCGCCGCCTTTAAATCCCATCTTGGTCATCATGGCGAGCCCTTTGCTCTTCCGCGCCTGCGCGCTCTCCAGCATCGACCGCGACAGCGCCGCCTCCCGCGCCTCTCGCTCCGCCGCCGCTTGCTCTGCTTTCGACTTCACGCGCCCTTTGATCTCGCCCTCGCGCTTCAGACGCTGGCGCCGCTGTAGTGATGTCTCTGCTGTTGTGGCTTGGGGCTCCTCGCCGAATGTCATGTTCATGTAGTCGTCTTCTTCCTCTTCTGAGGCATGATCTGTGTTTGGGGCCGGCGGTGCCATGTTTCTGGAGTCCCCAACGGTTTTGTTTTGTGTGTGTGTGTGTGTGTGTGTGTGTGTGTGTGTGTGTGTGTGTGTGTGTGTGTGCTCTTTATTTTTGTTGCCTCTTTTTCAGACGGCGATTTGATAGAGGTAGAAAGAACTAAGGTTTGTGTAGTTGTGACTAGTATACAGCTGTTTGTCGCGTCTTACGAGACGGATGCAGCAAGTGCTGCAGCTGAGCAATCAGATATCGAGCTATGGTATTATTGATGTCTTTTAAGATATTTCACCGTGGTTGTTGAGAAAGGTAAGCCGTTACTTATGCAAGTAGTTGATGCTGCGAGGTTATGCACTTGTTAAGTTTGCCAATGGCAAAAATGATGAAAGCTGAAAGTGGGGCGAGGCTTGAGGTTATACTTTAGTAGGTAGGTTAAGTATGCAAGATTCCAGTGCGAGATGCAAAATTGATCCCTTGATATATATCAACTGTGTTACAAAATAAATATTCGTCCCTTTCAAGTATATATACGAAATAAGTAGATAGTACATCACTTCATTTCCGTTGTGGGTATATGTCTCAAACAAGACTCTTCTAGTCGCGCTAGACTCGACGTCTTGTAATATGTACAAAACCACATACCTAGAGATGAACCCCGGAAATCCTCCCAACACACAGAATAAAAATGTACAGTATAAGAATACATCGCCCGTAGTAAGCTTTTTATTCATCATCCTCCGGTAGCTCATCAATAACGTCTTCCACCAAGTCTATCAACTCGTCGATATCCGGCCGTTCGCTTGGCTCAACCTTTAAACACTTCCTGACCACCTCCTTGACTGGCTCGCTGATTACCCCCTCGCCTGGTGTTGAACTTGCCCCGGCTGTAGCCTTCCCCTTCTTCTGGCCCTTGGGTCCCTCGTCTGGGAATCGCCAGTCGCCACCCAAAACACACATGCTCAAGCTGCCACCGGTCTCATCGCTGCGCATTTCAAAAGGTGATTTGCCTACCAGACATGCGTATAAGGTGCAGCCCAATGACCAAATGTCAACTTTGGTATCAAGAACGGTCCCCGTTTTCACGTCGAAGAGTTCGGGGGCCCGGTAGGGCATCGTGCTGTGCTCTGCGGCTATGTCTTGCTGGGCGATGGCCTGAGAACGTGATGTTATGGCTATAGGGGACTCGGAGAGGGAGCCTAGATCCATTATGATAGGTTGTGAACCAGAATCATCAATCATGATATTGCCTTCATGATACCAAAACGGTTAGCCAAGCAGGATTTCACTCAGGAAGCCAATCAGCATGAGAAGCTTACCTGGTTTGATATCTCTATGTGAATATGATCTTCGTTCACCGGGCGCGACGACCTGCTCCTCTACCATCAACGGCCTCGCCTGCTCTGTCTCGTCATCTGCATCAGCTGCAGCAACGGCCTTGTTTCTTTTCCCCCGGCTGCGCGACCCTCCGACATCTTCCTCGCCAGCCTTCGGGTTCCCCATTTCCATGCGCTCTCCGCCTCGAGGTCCCTGGTACTGGTGCATATGCTTGAGAGCTTTGCAGACGCCGAGAAACAAGTGCATGAGTTCCTTCTCGGGGAAATTCGTATGATTGACCAAGTTCGCATTTATAATATCCTGCAGGTTCCCTCTTCGGTAATATGGTAGTAATATATATACGGTCTTAGAATCCGCGTCGTTTCGCTCGTTCGCAACGGAATAGTCGACGCTGTGGATGATGGCGGGAGTATGCGCGAACGTCTTGTATGCTTCCACTTCTCGCATGGCTTGCTGGACGGACTCGGTACCGAACGGACATCGGATCTTCTTGAGGGCGAACAGCTCTGCGGTAGCCGTGTCTTGGACAAGGTATACGTAGCTGAAGCCTCCCTCTCCCAGCAGGCGCAGGATCTTGAAGGAACGGCTGTTGATCTTCAGGGTCGGCGAGCCAGGAAAACAATTTAAGCAGTTACCGAACGAGTAGACAAGGTCAAGTAGAAGCTGCGCCATGGTGGGCAATTATTACTACTAATCTGGCTATATTTGATTGTTTCGGCGTAGTCGTGTCGTGTCAGGTTCGAGCTGTTGCAATGGAAGATGGACGGAGTAGTTAAAACGGATCTGTCGGACGTCGCTTTTGGTACAGAGAATTAAATTCGAAACTGCAATAGAGAAATTCCGGGGAATAAATGAAATATGACAACTGAGCAATGATTAATACGCATTAATTGGGATGACGACCTGTCGTTGATGCTTTCTGTAGGAAAGTGTACTGTCAGACTGTGTAAGATGGTAGGTTGAAGTTAAGTATATGCAGATACCCATCTTAGCGACATTGATACAGGTACCTACATAGGTATGCCTAGGTATGGACATACGTATGTACAGCTGGAAGTCGCGGAGTCGCTGGTCGCGGCAACGCGGTACTGCGCCACAGCCTAATAATGGAATACTGTGCTGTGAGTGGAAGAGGCTGGTGGCTGGATCTCAAGCAAGGGTATGGGGTTTGCTACCTTACATAATAATGTACACGCCTATGTAATTCGGACTTCAAGGTTACTTAGACCCGAGTAACGGATACTTGCATTCTTCGGTGTTACTGTAGGTTCGTCAATCAGGGCTTATCTTCTCTCCCCCTAGCCGCCCCTGAGCTACACAATGGTGAACTGTTGCCCTGTGCAGAGACGACCTAGGACATAGAGACTATTGGGACCAACGAACGGCTCTATGTGTCACCTCTCTCGGCCAGTACCACAATGGGCTCCTTTGCGAACACGTGCCAAGAAGCACATGCCCTTGACCGAGCGCTGAGGCACCTTAACGATGGGAAGACGAAAATGGAGACCGGCTTCCGTGTCTCGAAGGCCAAATAACTGCATGCTACGTTCTCGGCCCTGACGAGGCATCTGTGTCAGAAAATGCTGAATTATCACTGCCCGATGCGTCCACGATAACAGCGCATTTGCACTTGCCTTCACTGCTCGATATGTCATATACAGACTGTATGCATGTATTGAGCGGTACTTAGGAAATTGGTCGACAGAGGAGACCGAAATGTAGGAGATCACTCTATCGAATAGGGGGAAGATGGTGTTGGAACTTGAAAAGTGGTGGGACGTCAGTTCAGGAGAGCCGCGCTGCTATGGATTATGAGGGCAAAGGCGGTCTGGTTGAGGTAAATGGAGCAGCCATCATAGACCTAAACTAGAGTGCTCAGCAATACTTGTAGGGATACATCGACTCCCTTCCGATCGTTCCCTTCGAGATACCATCCTCAGCCGTACCAGACGACGTTGCTTATGTGTTTATTCGTCATACCATCAGTGGTCGCCAACCCGTGGTGCAAAGAGATCATCAGAGTTGACCTTCTCTGTCACCAGGATGGGCCATTCACATGAGCAAGGAAGTCAAGAACCCGAAGCGCAATACCCCGAGAGCTATGGTTGTCTCTGTCAACCTCATAGCTATCATGGTGTTCACGTACCTGGTAATGATGTTATACTACGTCGGCGACCTGATCGACGCCTCCACAAGAGAGCCACCTGAGCTCAAGGCTTCTCTGGCTATACTATATGTTTGTGCTGCGAAATATTTCGCGCGTTGTAGAACATCTCACGTACCGAGAGGACGATCGGGTCATCTCATATACCGGTACCGGGTAGCGCCATCTGATCTGCTTGACCACCTCCAGCAGAACAGGGAGCCGGGTTCGGTGCTGGGAGTGCGTGGTCGTGGTTACAATCTGCTAATGGTGACCCTCCTGGTTGCATAGCATCCCATACGGAGCACCGAGAAGCGTGATCTTATCATTTGCAATTGCCGCTGTAGCCACCGAAGTCGTCTGGTAGGCGCACAAAAACGGGGGATAGCCAAGGCCAACCATAGGGCTCCCTTGCAACCGCCCTTGGACAAGCATCACAAGGTACTGTCACGAGACTTCCTCGACTAGTAATCAGGGGGGAGTTGTTCAATATCTATTCTTCTGTCATGAATCGATGAATAATTTAGTGATTTCTGGGTAGAGCTTGAACTAATGCTCTCATTCGTTTCAGGATATGATAAGCTGGAGTCATCTTCCATATTGTCGAATGATACTCACATCATTCGATGATAGGTGAGTAGAGGATAATATGAAAATTATTGGAGTTTCAAAAGAAAGAAAGCTAACAACTGGAAAGCTTCTATTCAGCGGCATACCAACTGTAGACCAGCTGTCGTATGCAGAATGAAAATGGATTAGTCGTATAGAAAAGTCACGTGCATATGAAATGTATTCTCCGTCTTCCAGTTGACGCAAGCAATGCGGCACAACAACTTCCAACATCTAACGGCGGTCTTCAGTCGAGTTCCTTTTTAAACCGGATTGATCGGTACATACCGACCACCCATATCGAGTCTAGTATCGGTTTTCGTGGTCAGGTCAACGTAGCCGTGCAGAGTTGCTGCATCGCAAAAGCTAGGTATTCATCATGGCGACCACATCTAACATGTTCCTGTATTCGCTGACGGTCCAACCCCCAACGACCATCAGTCATGCCATCGTCGGCCAGTTCTCAGGCACCAAAGCACAACAGATTCTCACCGTCTCGGGCTCGCGCTTGACCCTTCTTCGCCCGGATTCAAACCTGGGCCAAGTCATACCGATTGTTTCACAGGATGTCTTCAGCATCATCCGGTCGGTTGTCTCGTTCCGTCTTGCCGGAAGCACCAAGGGTAAGTTCTTTAGCTTCAGAATCAGGTCAATTCTGCTAACTCTTCTCAGATTATATCATCCTAACTACCGACTCGGGTCGTATCACTGTTCTGGAATTTGTAGCGGCCCGGAACCGCTTCTCTCGCCTGCATTCGGAAGCGTTTGGCAAGTCAGGCGTGCGCCGTGTCACTCCGGGTCAGTACCTGGCCGCCGACCCGAAAGGTCGAGCCTGTCTTGTTGCCTCTGTAGAGAAGAACAAATTCATATATGTTCTTAACCGCAACGTGCAGGCCGAGCTTACCATATCCTCACCTCTCGAAGCGCATAGGTATGGCACTCTTGTATTGTCTATGATAGCGCTTGACGTGGGCTATTCGAATCCCGTGTTTGCCGCTTTAGAAACAGATTACTCAGAATTAGACCAGGATCCATCCGGCCAAGCCTATCCAGACGTCGAGCTCGTCTACTATGAGCTAGACCTCGGATTGAACCATGTAGTCCGCAAGTGGTCAGAACCCGTGGATCCAACCTCTTCCCTGCTCTTCCAAATCCCCGGTGGAAACGATGGTCCAAGCGGCGTACTTGTATGTGCAGAGGATACTGTGACATATCGGCATTCGAACCAAGAAACGCTCCGCGTTCCTATTCCCCGGCGTCGGGGCGCCACGGAGGACCCACAACGGAAACGCATTGTCGTTTCCGGGGTAATGCATAAGCTAAAAGGTGGAGGGGACTCCTTTTTTTTCTTATTGCAAACAGACGACGGCGATATCTTCAAGGTAACGTTCCAAATGCAAGAAGATGGCGGTGGCAACCTCACTGGCGAGGTGGGGTGCATCAAAATTAAGTATTTTGATACCATCCCCGTTTCAAACAGTCTTTGTATTCTCAAGACTGGGTACCTCTTCGCTGCTTGCGAGTTTGGGAACCACCATTTTTATCAATTCGAAAAGCTTGGTGATGACGATGAAGAAGCTGAGTTCACTAGTGACGATTTCGATCCCCGCAGCCCTTATGACCCGGTTTACTTTCGCCCGCGGCCCTTGGAGAATCTCACCTTAGTCCAAAGCATCGACTCTCTCAGCCCCCTCCTAGACTCCAAAGTCGTCAATCTGATGGAAGAAGACATGCCACAGATCTATTCAGTGTGTGGCAATGGTGCGAGGAGTCATTTTCGGAGGCTGAAGCATGGGTTGCAAGTTCACGAGGTTGTCGCTTCCGAGTTGCCAGGTAGAGCCACGGCCGTCTGGACAACGAAGCTTACAAGGCAGGACAAGTACGATACATACATCATCCTGACCTCGTCTAACTATACCTTAATTATGAGCATCGGAGAAGAGGTCAGTCAAGTAAGCGACTCAGGCTTGCTTACATCAGTGACCACCCTCGCCATCCAGCAGATCGGGGAAGACAGCCTCGTGCAAATCCATCCAAAAGGCATTCAGCATCTTCACAATGGGCAGATAAACGAATGGTCCGTTCCACAGCATCGCTCTATTATCGCAACGGCTACGAATGAGCAGCAGATCGCCATAGCCCTAAGTTCAGGGGAGATCGTCTATTTTGAAGTGGATAGCGATGGAACCTTAGCTGAGTACGATGAGAAGAAAGAGATACCTGGTACCGTCACTTGTCTCAGCCTCGGCCAAATACCCAAAGGCCGTTTACGAAACTCTTTTTTGGCAGTGGGATGCGACGATTGCACCGTTCGAATCCTTAGTTTAGATCCAGAATCTACGCTCGAGAGTAAATCGGTACAGGCGCTCACAGCGGCGCCATCAGCGCTAAACCTCATGGCAATGGATGACCCTTTATCTAGCGGTAGCGGCTCAACAACATGCCTGCACATCGGTCTGCACTCGGGTGTCTATATCCGAACGCTTTTGGATGAGATCACAGGGGAGTTGACAGATACAAGACTCAAATTTCTCGGCCCGAAAGCCATCAAGCTCTTCCAAATCACGATTAAAGGGCAAACATGTGTCTTGGCTCTTAGTCCCAAGCCGTGGGTAGGGTATATCGATCCAGAAAGAGGTTTCATGATGACACCTCTTAATTATGAAAGCCTGGAATGGGGATGGAACTTCAGCAGTGAACAATGTGAGGAGGGCATCATCGGAATTCATGATAACTATCTCCGGTGAGTTTCAACTACGCCTTTGCGCTATACGATAAACACACATCATTGTCTTCATTATGCCCCATTTCCACTCCGAATGCCCTGAAGGTATTGCTATGCTAATTTAACTACTAGGATTTTTTTCATCGAGAATCTTCGTGATAACATGATCCAGAAGTCTGTACCTCTCACGTATACCCCGCGACAGCTCGTCAAACACCCTAGTCAGCCTTACTTCTACACTATTGAATCCGAAAACAACACACTGGCACCGCAGCTCCGTGAGCAGTTGTTGTCAGATCCCAGTGTGTCTGATGCCGACGCCAAGGTGCTACCGGCGGAAGACTTTGGGTATCCCCGTGGACGTAACAGGTGGGCATCCTGCATCAACGTCGTCGATCCACTTGGCGACGAGCCCCGAACCCTCCAAAGAATTGACCTCGAGGACAACGAAGCTGCCGTCAGTGCGGCAGTAGTCTCCTTTGCTAGCCAGGACGGCGAGAGTTTCCTGGTCGTCGGCACTGGAAAGGACATGGTTGTTAACCCGAGGCAATCTTCCGCTGGCTATATCTGCGTTTATCGATTCCGTGAATGCGAAAAAGGCCTAGAGTTCATCCACAAGACCGAGGTTGAGGAACCTCCGATGGCACTTTTGTCCTTCCAAGGTCGGCTGGCCGCTGGGATCGGTAAGGTTTTGAGAATTTACGATCTAGGCCTTAAACAATTACTTCGAAAGACCCAAGCTGCCCTTGCACCACAATTAATCGTGTCCTTATCAACACAAGGCAGCCGTATTGTCGTTGGAGACGTCCAACAGGGCATAACCATGGTAAGTCTATTTGGGAGCTGATGTACCTTTTCTATGTTTTAGGAAGCGAACTTGCCTGGTTTAGTTGTTATTCCTCAGACATATGCAACACCACTTATTTCTTTACTGGAAATCATAATCACTAACATATCTCTTGATAGGCGGTGTATAAGCAGGACTCCAATTTGCTTATCCCTTTCGTCGACGACTCCATTGCGCGGTGGACAACATGCACGACGATGGTGGATTACGAAACTGTTGCTGGCGGGGACAAGTTCGGTAACATTTGGATCATGCGCTGCCCCGAGAATACCAGCGCCGAGGCCGACGACCCTGGTTTCGAGGGTCTTCTGGGACGGGAACACCTCCACGGTGCTCCGAACCGGCTCACTCCGATAGCACACTTCTTTACTCAAGACATACCGACTAGCATCCATAAGACAAACCTCACTGTCGGGGGACAGGACGTTCTCATATGGACCGGCCTGCAGGGGACAATCGGAGTGCTTATTCCGTTCGTAGCCCGCGAGGACGCCGACTTTTTCCAAACCCTAGAGACGCACATGCGCAGCGAAGATCCCCGGCTTACGGGCCGGGATCATCTCATGTACCGCGGTTATTACGTGCCGGTCAAGAGTATGATAGACGGAGATCTATGCGAGCGATACACGTTGCTTCCCAATGATAAGAAGCAGATGGTTGCCAATGAGCTCGGTCGCTCAGTGAGGGAAATAGAAAGAAAGATTTCCGTACGCCGTCCCGCGCCCACCCATGAGATGTTAACGCTAACAAGAACAGGATGCCCGAACACGATCTGCCTTCTAATAATGCTGCGCGCGAATAAGAGAGAAGAGAAGACTGCAGCGCATTTGGATACGTGCAATTCATCTCTAGAAATAGTCATTGAATGCGACGGAGTGGGAATGAAAGATGGTCTTGAGGGCATGTCATGACTATGAGTCCGGCGGTCGATCACATATGAAAATCACCATCCAGTCTGACTACTGTAAGGAGTACGCTTTCTTGATGGAATACTAACGCTTCCTGCTAAGGATCGTTTTCTTTAAATGACACCCCATATTTCTTGCTTGTATCAGTTGTATGAACACCCCTGCCATTATAGCACTTAACAACGACTCTAGCCGGGCCGTCTATAATGATGTGAATATCTAAGAACCAAACCGGGGACCTTCACTCTTGGAACGATAATACCTATTTGGTGGAGGTGAGTAGCCTTAGCCGCAGTTCACAATATTTTTAGATGTGTCCTGAGGAACTCGGGCGCTACTGTAACATCAACATTAGGTGCTAGGGGGAAAGTGATCGACGAAGCGTCCCATCAAGTCCCTAATCATCCTCTTATGCGCTAACCAACAATTCAAGATCGCGATCTCTTCGAGTCGGTTGATTAGACTCCTCAGTCTCGTGATACGACCGTTCAGCAAACTTGTCAACATCTCCAGCTTATCTTCATCGTCGATCCTCCACTGGTCTATTCCTGATCCCAACGTCCAGCCAGCTAGACGATCGTCATTCTGTCCCGCTTTCCATTTGCGCCTGTTTTCTATTGTCCTAGTGGTTGACACTCCGGCGAGAGAAGCTTCTCTCGGCCTGTGCGAGTTCATTTTGGTGTTAGATGAAATGGCACTGATTTCCGCGATATTTACCAGCAACTTATTACAGATTTTAATTATTATCATGGCGTACTCTGATTGCAGGACGCATGTGTCGCACGCGAGAAACGACTCGCAGCTCATCAAGGCCTCCTTCTGGTATCGTAGCATCTCGTCCGTACCGAGAGAAGAGGGCTCACGGAGCTCCCAGACGAGACAAATCTCGACCATCTCGTAGGTGCGCACCACCTTTTCTGGGCAAGAGCACTTCCGTGTTTCGTTTGTTTCGTCGTCGCAGCCGCTACGTGTCGGGGTTTGGCCGGTCGTGTCGGAAATATTAGGGGTAGGTAATTCGCGACTGGAATCGGAAAAGGGCGCACAGGGGGCATATAAAGACGAGATGTCATCTAGACTCGGAGTCATATCAAGAAGCTCAGCGACACTAAGGTCAATATCCGCATTATTGAATGAACCGTATCCTCCAGTATCGCTTGGGAGATCCAACGCTGTTGCCAAGGAATCGCCATTCGCAACGACTTCGGGCGCGGACCTAGGTGTGAAACTCTCACTTGTTTCCGGTGAAAGCGGGATTCCATTACTGAGAGATTCCGTATGTGGGCTTGTCTTCGGACGGGCCGCGGAACTTGTGTAGGAGCACAGCCATTTCTTCTCTGAGCATCGCCGACAGCCGTCCTTCTCACTCGTGCATTTCAACTACGCTCCTCTTTAGTGAGCATAATTCTGAAAGTATCAAGAGGCTAGAAATGAATTGCCAATACCTTCTTCCACCGACAACGGTCGCAAGCTATGCGTACGGTTTTGTTCTGGCGGTTCTTGTTGTCGAAAGGAGATCCGGTGTTAGACTCGAGGACGTAAAGACCATTTCCCGAGTTTTCTGACCGCAACGTGCTGAACATTTCGAGGTCTTTCTTATCTTTTGTCTCCGGGATGCCTGCTCGCCTAGACTTCGGGGTGGTCGACCGATATGTTCACGGTGCAAGGACGTATGGAGGAATGCAACGGTAGTCTGGAACCTTGGTCCTATCGGGACGAAGTTCAAGATCCAATTACAGTAACTAGACCATTCGCTTATGTGTTAGGTAGACCGCTGATCAAAATGCTGTATTACAACGCCGAAGCTGAATATCCTCGCGCTTTGGGGTGGGCATCTCAGGTATGTAATACCCCCCCTTTATTTTACCAGACCGTTGTTGAGCAAGACCAACACAAGAACCATTCAATCTAGTAAAGGACCCCTGTCTATGCATGAACATTCCCCCATAGAGTGTAGAAGAGACCGCTGATTGGGTCGGCAGCTTTTAGGAATAAAGGAGGAATGGTGTCATGCCACACTTATAGGAAATATGCCGCGGGCCCCCCGTCCGAGCGGGCCGGTATTTGAAAGCTTATGCTAGCAAACGCGGAGAGCACGATATGTATGATTGATTGATCTTGACACTAGGCTAAGAGTACCTCAGAGTCCGTGTTATCAGCTATGTGTGCCCACCGTTCATTATCGATATTATTGTTAGATTTCTAACATACAATTCATATTGGTGAAAATCAAAAGAATTGGAGTTAGCAGAATTCCCGCTAACTCAGCATTTCAACACATATAACACCATTGGATTAGTACGTGTTGAAATATCGATGAACCATTTTACTCAGTAGGCTAGGCAAGTTAAGATTCGAGCCTTCGTGGATTCACATGAATGGCGAAAATACCTAGGTAGGGGGGGAGTTATAACTGTTAAGGTGGGGGCCAAGGGGGTAGGCAGCAACTAGGCTATCTGATGGATCTGCAAGGCTCGGCAAATGTTACCTTGACCTACATAGTCTAGGGCTACCTCGTTGCAGCCTGTGAATAACTCCTTAAGTAGATGAGTCTATTCGATAACAAGCCGGCTCCCAGATGTCGTACAAGGACGGATGACCTGTCAGCCTGTGCGCCGATAAGCAATAACCTTACCTGCTTACCTACATAAGATGACGATTCCTACTCGTTGCCGTGCTTCTTGATTTCCCTTCCATCGGATGATCTTTGTCTAATAGAGGTGGATCGGTGCGCCACCGGCGTCTTACAGCCGCTGTGATGAGGCTCTAGGACTGCTACTACGCCACTACTATTACTACCTATCAGCCCTGTGTATCCGTGTGTAAGCTCGTGACATATGATGCAGCTAACAGCTCCCTCCCTGAACCAACCGCAAGCTTAGATACTACCCAACGTGCATCTACGCTTATCGCCAGGGACCGCTATGACACCGTTCCCTCACATAGGCCCTATCTAAAAGGGCTGAGGGCTGAGGGCTTCGGATCTATCTTTAGCTTCTAAGCGTTACACAGTTATAGATTTAACAAGCCGTCATATAGAATTCCTATAGGGACTATTCCCTACAACCACCAGGCATAGCGAGGAGGATTTCAGAAAGAGGGTCTATGTATACCTGCGTGTCTTTCTGTTGAGAGTTAGCACGGAATTTCAATTTACACGGACCTATGGTTGCGTGGTTATAACGCCCTCTCATGCCGTCAGCATCCTGCGTTCACACTGCATCGGCTGCCGACTGCTCTAGTCCTATCAGTTAAATAGGAAACGTAATCCGTGGCTGCCCGTATCGCAAGTTGGCACTCGTAATAATCCATCGCCATCATCTCTTCTTGAAAATGTCTTCAGCGTCTGCGGCACCGAAGACGGACCTCTCCTTGACGGACTACCTCGGTGCCGGGATCGCAGTCATTCTCCTCTGCTCGCTGTTCGTCGCGGCTCGTTGCGCGGCGAGCATTTCCCAGCGCGGGAAATTCCTAGTCGATGACTGTTAGTTTAGATACCAAGCTCTTTACTCGGAGAGATGCCAGAAAATCGCTTATCGTGCCCTTTAGATATTATTGTCCTGGCCCTGGTTTTGATAGCCACCATCTTTGCGGTTAATTATGAGGTCACTGCTGGTTAGGATAACATTGGAGTACTCCTTATGTCTCTATAAATACTTACAGACATGAACTTAGGGATGTCTAAATCGACAACGACACCGTTGTGGACAGTCCAGGTAAGTAAGCGATTGCTTCACCTTCTCATGTTGTGCCACTACCTGTTGCACACTAATATGCAAATGGGGATCATCAGATCGTAATGGCCGTCAACGTTGTCACAGCATTGATGCTGTGGGCTTCTAAGGTTCCTATTCTCTTCATGTACATCCACCTCTTCGGCGTAAAGAAGTGGTTGCGCTATTCTTCTTACATCGGTATTCTTACAACAGCCCTCGCCTGCCTAGCGGGCATGATTGTTGCGCTCGTCGGGTGTAAGATAGAAAATGCTACACCAGAGCGCCTCCCAATCTGCGTGGATTATAGCACCATCGCAGGCCTTATCTTTGGTTTTATATCCATTTTCGCCGACGTTTTCATCTTCTGTCTTCCCATTCCTGTCATCTTAGGTCTGCATCTGCCGCTCTCTAAGAAGATAGGTGTCGCGGTGGTTTTCTCCACGGGCATCTTGTATGTGTCCTACTTACATATATCCCACAAGTTAATCGCCTGCTGATCTTCGTTCTCAGCGCAATAGTTGCAAGTATCGTGGGTATGTATTACAAGTGGCAGTCATGGAAGGGAAAATCAGACTTCCTCCCCGCGATATTCTGTTTGTGAGTCACTCAAGTTACACCACTCCTTTCTTTCCTTCATCCACATGCGAGCGTAGCACCAACTCAAAGTTGCAGGGTCTTTGAAGCCACTACCGCTGTGAGTATCGGGTGCGGACCTGCAATAAACTATTTCTGGTCCACGTACATATCCAATCGTTGGCGATTCTCCAAAGTCGCACCTCCATCTGCGCAGGAGAGTGCGAGCAAACATCCCAGAATCTACACTGCCGATTTTTCTGGGGGGAGTACCGAATGTATCAACAGTCCAGGCGATGCCTACGGGCACTATCGTTTAGACGAGATGCGATAAAACCTAGCATGTCGGGTCGAGCTTGGATTAAATAAGATGACATATACTTAGCAATGCAAAAAGTAGCCACGAGGTTTGCGGACAGATATTCCGCAGAGTTAAAGTGAACCATAATACTTCTCTCATGCTACCCATGAATAATGTTATAACAGGCATATGGTATATCAGATTATGACAATGCTCGAATTTCGTAGTAGTTCATAATCAATACCTACCTCTTGCTCCCATTTCCCGCGCGACTCACTCCCTGGTTGGTGATGTCACGTACAACGTAGATCTGGCCATAGAGATCCGTCACGTCACAGAACATTTTCCAGATTGCCATTTGCCGTTCATTTCGTTCCTTTTCCCCTGGACTGCGACCGTCAGGAGATGTTGACTCGCTTACCAAGCGATTCAACGCCTGGTTGACACAACTACGTTCATACTCAGCAAGCCTAAATAGCGCCTCCTTTTTCACATCCGTCAGATCTGACAGCGTGGTGCGAACCCGTTGGAATTCGGGAAAGTTGATCGAGTTCAGGTTTCCCTCGGCATTGTCTCGCCGGACGGAACCGTGGTCGTTGTACATGCGGCACATTGTCGATAGATGGCGACACAGGCTTGCCGAAAGGTACTTCGTGTCGACGGTATCGAAGGACTCGCCGCCCCCCTTGAGAGTACTGAGCAGGCAGCCCACAAACGCGAACGAGTAGGGGCAGGACTTGAAACGATTGGTATAAGTGACTGTTTCATTTTTCCCGCTGCAGAGCATGTCGAGAAAGAAAGAGATAGGCAGTTAAACAACGGGAAGAGATACTTGGGTTTACTTACCGTGTGATCGGCCGAAGTCGTGTTTACCCACCGGAAAAAGCTCTCGGTAGCCGTAGTGTACGTCCTTTCTTCACGACGAAACTGAATAAAACGCGCATTGTCTTCTGCTTGCGTTGCGTGAGCGAGGAGGAACGTGCGTAACTCGCGTTTCACGCACTCACGATCCCAGGGACTCGCAGGCAGGACTGAGGGGTGGTGTAAGACGTGCGCTATGAACTGGGATAGGGTTGCAAAGATTTGTTGGGACTCTGAGTCTAGCATCTTATGCTCACCCTTTTGTACCTTCGACGACTCGCACCCATTAATATACGCGGCGGTCATGTCGGGGATACAAGGTCCTACATCCCTATTAATAGTACCTTGCTCGAATATGGCTCTGTCGATAAGGTCCCGAAGTTCGGCTGTCCGCCCCAGAAAGATCGGCTCTGCTATCGATTCCATGAACTCGTCGGCTTGGTAGTTTAGAAACGATATAATAATCATGTCATAGATGAATGATGCGGAGACGAACACGCGACTGCGGTTGCTGCAGCTTGTCCAGGTCAGTGGAATTAAATCGAGGTATTTGCTTTGTCCCATGACCTGACTTGGGAATATATTGGGGTTGCAAATCTGGACCAATGGTTGAAATAATATTGCTTCAATCATCGACCCGTAGATCTCCCAGTCCGGGATCGAAGAGAAGAGACCCGTTTTCTTCAATAGCTTCACATATCTTTGGATCGTTATTTGTGAAACTTTCACCCGGAGACTAGTCCCCACCCTCATTCCTACTTCTGAGGAAGAAGCTTTCATGGCCGCCACTATATAGCATTGAGAGAGAAGAGGGGAGGCGTATGTGACTTTTTCAACCCAAATGTAGTTAAGAGGCCGAACTGGGATAGATTCGATAAAGGCAACCCCAGAGCGAATTGACGAATCTATCTCGATTCGAAGGTCGTGGATGAAGCACACACGTCGAGCTTCACATAGAATGAGAACTCCGTAAGCTGTCTCCTCTATCGATTGATTCCACGAGCCATCAGCCCGTTGGTCTAACAGCGTCCTGAAGCAGGTTCTAAACAGTATGATTATGACTTTGGATTGTAATTCTTGACCCAGAAGCTCTGTAAGGCCATCCTGCTCCACTAGGACCAATAAATCTACGAGGGTCTCGGCTAGGAGGAGAGACGAATAGAGGTAACTCAAGTTCTACATTTATGGTCAGCGTATCAGGTGGCATACAGGCATGGATGCGCCACGGATACATACCCATTTATCCTTGATCTTGCCGTCAGACTTCCAAGCATAGTCACATAGAAACCTGACCGCCTTTACTATTTGTGTAGTATAACGTGAAACATCTGGCTGGCAAAGAAACGCAGAAAGGGCATTGCAGTTAGCACTGAAGCTAGGATCCCTTTCTAAGGGGTATGTCCGGAAATGACTTTCCGCTTCAAATCGTTCGACAATCTTTTCGGGGCTCGCAGGCCGCCCAAGTTTATTTAGGGATATAATGCCCTTAGCTGTGTCATCGATGTCAGGTACTAGATCAGGGGCTTTAGTGGCTATTAGTCCTTGGTCCATGATATACCTACATCATTAGTGTTTATCTTACCAAAGCCAATCATCCCATCTTCTTCAAGAAATGCACACGCCAGTCTTTGGACCATCTCTTCTAGCGCAGGAGACTCCAAGTCTGAAGCCGTGAAACCGGACCGCAGCAGGGTCGACAGAATCTGGTATTAAGTTCAATCAGATGCTAACATTAATGAGATGAGGATTCAGAGATAAGAGATCACCTACCCAAGTATACTCGAAGTGGGTTGAAGGATAGGCACTCGGCATAGCACCATTTCCCTGTCCCGACCCCGACTTGATTACGTGTCTAAGATAATCCTCCGCCTCGTCGTCCCATTGCGACACATTCATCAAGTATGCTGCCGTTGACGAGGGAGAACCCATCATGGAACCGTGCGTCTTGTGATGCGCGACTTGGTCGAAGTCGATTTTGCCAATGAATGCTTCAAGAGAATGGAGTGCGGTCAACTTGGTCGGGCCGTATAATAATTCCGGCTTGAGTTTAGAGAATTTGATAGCGCTGATTCTTTCTAGTTCAGCCCTTCCTGGGAAATCAAATACTGTTGACTGATCCTCTTTTTCTAGAAGTTTCAATAGTGTCGGAACAATGACCTCGAACCCAACATGCGTTGTTCTTGATACACACCATTCTGACAGTTGGGATCGTAGCGATAGAGTTGCCGTCTTGATACGCGCTGATTATAGACGTTAGTTAGAAGTTGGCTTTTCCAGGGCGGAAAAGGTGGGCGAACGCGTCTGGTGTCTCGGAAGCAGAATGCTTTCAAACGGGGTGGGGAGAAACGGTTGAAATCTTGAAACACATACTCTCCAGGCTTGTATCACAACACAGTTGAAGTGATTCTACGCTATGTCTGCGGAGAGATAGCAGTGAGGCAGCCGTGTTCAAAATGGGGTCAATCTGCGAGCCGGTGTCTGCTGGTCCCCAACTTCCGTCTTCCTTCTGGGTATCGAGGAGGTATTGAAAGCATTCTGGAAAGAGCCATTGTTTCTTCCCTTCGATGTTCTTCGTGACTAGAGACACCCAAGCAGTGTCATAGACAGCACAGCTCATTGAACCAGATCCATACTGAGGATGATAACCTTCTAAAGCCTCTTCGATCAGGGAGATAGCTTCGAAATTCAGGTCTCGTCTTTTACTTGGGAGCTGAACTTGCATGTTTTGAAGAGTGTAGTGAGGGCGCGAATAGCCCTACGAAGTTGATTGATATTCAATTAGGCGTCTAGTAATGCTTTTATCATATGAAGCATCTAAAACCACTGTGTTACTGGCTAGAATCACTGTGATCCACATTCATTAGGCCAAGTGATTCTAGCCAGCAATACAGTGGCTTTAGACGCCTTATTTACCATGTCTGGACGACCATATTCAGAGTCATTATAGCGAGAGTGACACAATACTGAGGTTCCTCACCGCCAAAGAGAGAAAGATATCTCCATATTCGGCGGTAGTCCGGAACTTGGCGAAGACCCCATGTTCATTTGGTGATATTAATCTCTTCGTTCCTCGTAGGTAAATACCTAACATACATAGGTGTCAACTCTTTTGCCCCTTCTATAACCTCCTCGGACGTCCTTTTTGGGTGGCGCCGAAGTAGCACATAGATACTTCTACAAAGACCTACATATTTTCAATGCATAGCCCCCAACACTATAGCCAATTACCAGCGCTCGAGCTGCCCTGGAATAACAAAGTAATTGCATGTCAGAAACGTTGTAAGCATGTTGGTGTACCTACTTGTATGCAAATGCAATCACCCCATGAAGTTCACCCCATGAAGTTCACCCCATGAAGTATGGCAGTAGAATGCATGGATGTTTGCTGGTCCAATATTGTAACACAAGCGCCGCCTACGTAGCAAACGAGCCCTCGACCCCTCGACCTCCCTTTATCCTGATTCCTGACTTTATTTTCCTTCAGCTCTTGAAGGCACCAGGAAGTCTAGTCTTCATTTGGCATTCCTTCTTCCTATCTTTTGTACTCAACATGCCACGCGCACACCCAAACCTCATATTTGGTGGTGGTGGAATTGGCGACGAGTTCAAGACTGCCGAGTCGGTTTCCGAGCTGCTGCAGACCCTTAAATCCCTGGGCATCACGACGATCGATACTGCTGCGTTGTATCCGCCTACGAATATCGGCGCCTCGGAAACCCTTCTAGGGCAAGTTGGTGCGGCAGAGCAAGGCTTCACTATCGATACAAAGATCCTAGCTCTAGGTTTGGATGCCGACGGCACTCTTGAACCAGCCGCCATCGAAAAGTCCTTGAACACGAGCTACGACCGCCTGAAGCTACAGGATCGGAAAGTCAACGTCCTCTATTGTCACACGCCGGATCGCGCGACGCCCTTGAACGAGCAGGCTGCCGGCCTAGATGTACAGTATAAGAAGGGGCGCTTTAAACGGGTACGTTATGGTGTGATGCGATAGTAAGGCAGCCAAATGCTAACGCCATGTGAATAGCTCGGCGTATGCGGCTTCCCTTTAGATATGCTGACAGAATTTGTTGAAATCTGCGAGAGGGAGGGCTACATTAAGCCGTCGGTCTACCTGGGCCGCTACAATGTTCTATGTCGCGAGCTTGAGGAAGCAATACCTACCTTCCGCAAGCATGGCATTTCGCTGGATGCACACAGGTCAGAGAGCCCAAACTGTGTTTAATCGGATGGCAATCATTACTGACTTATCCTGGTTTCCCAATAGCCCACTAGCAGGTGGCTTTCTTACCGGCAGACTCACAGCCGGAGACATAGAAGGAACTCGCTTTGCCGAGGGTAACATCATGGGCGCCCATGCCAGGCAGCAGTACGACAGCAAGGATATGCACGATGCAATCCACTATCTCACTAAGACACTCGAGCCAGCGGGAATATCAAAGATAGAGGCTTCACTGCGTTGGTTGTGCTATCACTCGATGCTTGGACCGGATGACAGTATCGTCCTCGGAGCGAGCAAATTGCCTCAACTAGTGCAGAATGTAGAGGCAATTCGCAAAGGACCCCTTCCTGACGACATTGTAGCAGCTCTCGATAAACTGTAGCAGTCTGTCCACCAGGAAGACTAAACGAGGTTAGAGTAGTCATCAAGCATCCTCTCACCTAGGTAGTAGATATCAGGGGGATATTACCCAAGTGACTGAGAACCCGACTATGTAGTAGTACGTATAATAGTCCGCATATTCTCACTAAGTTTCTAACTTGAATACCTCTTTTTAAGGATTGAGATTGCCATGCAACAACAGTCAATAGGGTATCAGAAATGATCATGTCTGCTTTATACTCCAGCAACGAAATCAACTACATTATCTCGATGAATGGGACTACTATGGAAAGTGGACATGAGCTCATTATAGTCTCCTTTTTCTTTGCCTTAAGAATTTCTACAAGTGACATCACGTAGTAATACGGGAGCATGCCTTTTCAGGGATGGCCATAATATTTCCTTGTAAGCCGATATACCCAGTATAAAGCCTACTACACCCCCAATGTTCTTACGAAGCAATCCTTTTTATATGTCACTCATACCGCTTATCAACCAACCAGCAGCTGCTGCATGTATACGATTTCAAAGACACACCTGTATGCATGTAATTAATTGATCAGCTCTATACCACTATTTCCTGTGAGCTTTGCGCACTCAACTAGGTGCTTGTTATCGTCCACGAATAACGCTCGAAAGAATGATCGATTGGCTTACTTAGTCCCGAATGTCACCATGGCCGGCAACGCTACCCTAAACATCGTACCAGATATGGAATGGAGTAGTCAACTAGTCATTATTTTTATTCTCTTTGGTATCGTTTCTCTCTATTTCTTCGATGTTTTCGGGTTGGGCGATTCGGGGATCTCGGCCCCGGTGGTCGGTAAGATGTCCCCCTACGAGCCTGGGTGGCTTGTCGGCTTGCGTTATGTGCGCAGCAGTGCATCAATGATCGAGGACGGATACCAAAGGGTGAGTCAAATCACTGCGCACTATATCACAATATCGCTAGCGATCCGGAAACTCACGATCTAGTAGTTTAAAGCATCTATGTTCAAAGTGCGTCGAAACGACGGCAGCATTCTCGTCATTTCACATAAGTATTTAGACCAGCTTCGGAGCCTACCTGGCGAGCAGCTTAGTTCCATGGATGCTCAGATCAAGAATCTCGCCGGCCGCTACTCGACTGCCGATATCTTGCTCGAAGGTGATCTCCACACGCGTATCATCCAGCAAAAGTTAACGCCCGCGCTATCCTCATTAATCCCCGTGATGAAAAGTGAATTAGACTTTGCACTCGGGGCGGAGTTCCCGGATTGTAAAGGTAAGGCTTTGGCATCCAACGAGTCTCGTAGCCAGGAACACCCCTTCGATCCCTAATACCATATCGTTGCTGACAGTGCCTATCCCAGACAGGTGGGTGGATGTACAGATCTTCGAGATTCTATCGCGTATCGTAGCGCGTATTTCGGCCCGTATTTTCTTAGGCGCGGATGTCTGCCGCAACGAGAAGTGGCTGGCGACAAGTGTGCAGTATACAGAGAACATTGGGATGGTAGCTATGACCCTACGCATGTTCCCTTCGTATCTACACTCGGTTATTGCGCCTCTGCTGCCTTCGTACTGGCGCTTGTGCTCCAACGTCGCAACTGCAAAGCGATTCATAAGCCCCATAGTGAAAGCACGTCGACGAGCCGCAGCTGAGGAAGGCGATGACTACGTTAAGCCTCAGGATACGTTGCAATGGATGATGGACGCAGCAGATCCTCGCGACGGTCAGCCGGAGAAGCTAGCCCATAGACAACTAGTACTAAGCCTAGCTTCCATCCACACGACCAGTATGGCAGCGGCCCACGTTATATATGATATATGTGCTCACCCAGAATATTTTGAGCCCCTGTGTGAAGAATTGGAAGCGGCGTTGCGTTCCGAGGATGGATGGGAGATGCCGACTTTGAACAGGCTGCGAAAGCTTGATAGCTTTATGAAGGAGTCACAACGAACGAGCCCACCGAGTCTTTGTGAGTCAAGCATTTTCTTTTCCATCAAATCCTACTCTAGTCCTATCTGGTCGATATATAAGACGGCCTGTTTCGCTGACGGCATGATGCATATTAATTAGTGGCCTTCAACCGTATCGTACGCACCCCCCTTACGCTCTCTGACGGCACCTACCTCCCGGCCGGCACACATATCTGCATGGCATCAAGATCGATCTTGAACGACCCAGCAAATCTCCCGGGCGGGGGAGACCCAGCCGTCTTTGACCCGTTCCGTTACGCGCGACTACGGGCAGACCCCGAAAATACGAATCGGTTTCAGTTCAGTTCCATAGAGAACAGTAACCTGCATTTCGGCTATGGAAAGTTTGCCTGTCCGGGCCGCTTCTACGCCAGTAGCGAGATCAAAATGATACTGGCGTCTATACTGCTACGTTACGACTTGAGATACTCTGAAGGCCAAGGAAGACCGCGGAACCTAAATGCGGAAGAAAATATCTATCCGGATCCATCGGCGCGAGTTCTCATTCGAGAAAAATGTCAGGCTAGGGATGAGTTGAACAGCTCGTTCTAGATTTCGAAAGGGGGGCAGTTAGTGACTACATGGTGGTGATATATGTTACCTACTAAATAATACCAATAGAATAGGTTATAGACAATCCCCCCCTATTATTTGGGTCATGCGGTTGCTACGAGAATTGTTAAAAACTAAACAAGATCCCCCCTTCGACCGAAATACGAGTGAATTCTAGGTAACGTCCAAGCTATTCCAACGTAATACGGATATTCATTACTCGTCATCTACAAATCCACGGGCGCGACCCAAAACGGAGTAAGCCGGAATATTCTGCTAGGCTATGTTATCCGCTGTCCTTACCATCCCCCAGCTGAATATGTGCATATGTATATAATAATACGTCATCCCTCCACGACAAGCCTGACAGCAACACAGCCAGGCTTGATTCCCAGACAGCTTACAGCGTGGATCTAGAGAATCTCGATCCTGGTATTCATGTATACGACGCTATCCACTGGCGTTAGCTCATATTATACTTAGTAGTTATTCCGATACTAATACAAAGTCGTGCAACAAGAAATTTGAGAGATCAGCTCTTACGACATACACTAGGTAATGCACGATATACATCTTTCAATAAAATGGCTCTTTCAAAGGGCATCTACACGGATTTAAGGGTATACATTTCAGAAATTGATAGCATAACTTATGCTTAGAATAGTCCTACTGAGCAGAACACTTATCAGGAGGGTTTATAGTATTATCTCTCAGGGGGGATGGCATGCAAGAGATCAAGTCAAGTAAGAGACATATTGGTACATCTGAAGTCCTCAACTTTTCATGATCATAAATTATTCAGCAAGAAACCGCCGTTTTGCAATTCTTGGAAGACCCGAAAAGGGTCGAACTTTTCCGCAATGCTCTTCATTGTTGAGAAATTGTCAGGGCCATAACTTGCCAGCACGTTTTGTACATGATTGGCATCGTTCATGAAGCGGAATGTGAGATTAGCATTGTTCCTCTGCGAAGCAATTTCCATGCCCTTTGTCACATCAAGGATAGCGTCGAATGCTGCCTCATCATCACCACTCTTATCCCACTGGATTGTGGCACCGAATACTAAAAGAGACTCAGTCAGCTTCAGACTTATGGTATTCGGATTCTATTGGACGTACAATTCTGCGATATTTCGCTGAGGCCTAAGGGGTTTCCCCCCTTTTGCGAAGCGTATTTGACAGCAGCACTTGTAAAGGGTTGAACGTTGTACACAAGCGACGCGTTGAATCGCCTGGTAGCCTCGGCGGAAACGTTTAGAAACATCGCGTAGCTCTCCTTCAAGGTTTCCAAATCCCATCTATGAGCGACTGACGAAACTAACCTTCTAATTTTAGATATTAGCCAACTACTCTCGAAACTTTGCTACGTGAAAAATGCGATCAACGCATACCTTGCTGGGTCTAAAGGGGTAACAGCCGCAAATGCATTGCTTAGATCAACCATGTTGCCAACGGTCGAGTTTATATATGTCTGAACTGAGGGAACGTCATAAAACATCTTGTATACATCAGGACGCACAACATTTTTACCGTATATGAACCCCACAAGGCCAGATGTTGGGGTCAAGGTGAGTACAAGGCCTGCGGAAGGGTCATCATCCGCGGCCTTTACATAATCCATCGTGAGTTCAAGAAGTCTCTCATTTTGGGAAGCATCATACAGGAATGCTTCAAACCAGATTGGCGTGTCCTGGATCGTTTCAACGTCGTAATTTGTCACGATGCCTGGGATTCCTCTGTTCAATGGGTGATAATGAGTCAAACGATCAATAGCGTTCGTGTGCTTACCGAAATTTGCACCGCCGCCTTTCAATGCCCACCAAAGATCTGGGTTTGACGTTGAGTTCGCGTGGACGATGGAAGCGTCAGCTAAAACGATCTATATGCCGTTAAAGCGGTCTGATTGATGGAGAAGGGCACAATGGACAAACTTCAAAGTCGCGAACGTTATCCGCCGCCATACCATACAAGCTAGAGAAGTGAGATAGACCGCCTCCAAGGTAGTAGCCGCCGACTCCAACATCGGCAACGCGCCCTCCCACGATTGTTTTACCGGTAGAGTTCAGTGCCTTGTAGGCATCGTCAAAGCGGTTACCTGGACCAAGCGATGCAATAGAACCGTCTGAGCTGAGCGTGATCCCACTTAGATTAACTAAGTCGATGAGAACACCGTTTCCGTTCACTCCGGAGAATCCAACATTGGAGTTGTGACCGCCACTGCGGACTGAAAAGCGACTGCCCAAAAACGTCACGATGAGCATAGCCTTCGATACCTCGACCGCTGTTCGGGGCTGTACAATACATCTGGGTTCCAACCAGCATGATTCGGACCTGTGAATAAAATCAACTCTCCCCATTCACGAGATATCACCAAGAAATCTTACCAATATCCGCTGATCAGATCATCATAGCTCGCCGAGGTTGAGTTGAAGAAATTGCCACCAAATACGGCACTGCTAACTAAACAAGCCAGTGAAGCTTTCTCCCGGGTGGCGAGTCTCGAAATACTATCGACATCATAGCCGTAAAGTACTGAAGAAACATCTCTCCCAATATCATCGTTGAGACCCAGCTGGGCTATGAATCGAGGGACGTCAGGCAAGTTGGTATACACCCCAGCAACAGCATTAGCTACGCCAAAGATGCACCAAGCTAAGTGGAAGCATTTTTTAAGGCGCATCGTCAACCGATGTCGGAACTAGCAGAAGAAAGAGTTACGATTCACGAACTAAACCGGGGCAAATTTAGGAGGAGATATTCACGAGTCATTTTGAAATAGGGGACTTGCGTCTGTAAATTATCCTCCAAGTCAGGCTAGAGAACTAGCCAATCATCCATGACGGTGCTCCGTCAGCTGAGCCCGAGTCCTGCTAGAACCACACGCGTGCATTTCGAGCTGAGCTGCGCCAGACATTGCCAATTCCTTAAATAAAACATCTCACAAAGTGAATCAAAACGAAGTGAGATTCCGTAACCAATCAATGCAAGCTCCCGCAACCCCCCACCTTTTGCCGTTTTCCTGTAGGTCATTTTGGGATGCGTCGTATTTCTCGGACCTCGACTGTTCCAGCGAACTCCGAGTCCTACATATCTCGGGATGGATCCCCTTTGTACGACACCGGGGTAGCTACTGAATTAGTGTGTGTACAGACCTAGAGAACAGAGTGGCGGCATACGACCAGAAGGATCACCAAAGTATCTCATTCTATATAGGTTTTCATATAGTTGCTGGTGCATTTGACTCTCGAAGGTCGACGTAGAATCCTGCATCGATTAGCATCTGCCAAGAAGCATCAGGTTGTTGAATTTAATAATAATCCATTCAATAGACCTGGGAGAAGTAATAATGGCACCAGAAAATCTGCATGCTCTTGAAATCTGGTTGGTGCGGGCTTACCAGGCCACTAGTTACGGCCAACTCATTGCCCTATTGCTTATATTTTCTTACATCCTTTCATTCTTTAGCCCAAGCTGCCCCAGGGTTACCGGCAGTCCCGTACATGGCTTCCGGTCATGGTTTGAGCCTACATTTCTGTTAAAGGCAAGATTCATCACAGGTGCCGCTAACCTAATCGGGAGCGGATATAAGAAGGTATCTTCCATATCTTCTCTGCTGCTTGATGCAAGACTGAATGGTGGTTAGTTCAGGGATGTCCCGTTTGTACTCCGTCGCTATGATGTCGACATTACGGTGCTACCGATCGAATATCTCGACGAGCTCCGGCTTGTTCCTCCAACAAAGCTTAGTGGAAAAACGGCTCAAACAAACGTGAGTTTCTATACTCGTTATCAATACGCATCTAAGAGTTTACCCTACTAAATACTAATGCCGTCTCGAGAATCTTGTGCCAAGGTGGACGAACACGCAAGTGATACTAGATTCAAATTTGCACGTTCGTGTCTTAAATAGCAAGCTGAACCCGGATCTACCCAAGTACATCGACCTCGCCAAAGCCGAGCTTGAGCATGCATGGGAGATAGAGATCCCCCAGTCTGAAGGCATGTCGGTCTGTGCTAATTATGTTAACTCTAGTTCACTACAGCTTATCTAACTGTGTAACAGGCTGGGCCGAAGTCGATATTCAGCAGGTTATCCGAAGACTCGTTGCACGGATGTCAGCCAAGGTCTTCATGGGGCATCCGGCGTGTCGTGACCGGGAATGGTTGGACCTCTCTATCGATTTTTCTATCGACATGTTTAAGACGGCGTTCACACTACGATTGTTCCCTCCGTGGACTCATGTCATTGTTGCCCATTTTATCCCGTCACGGTGGCGAATCAAGAGCCAAATGCGAACCAGTGAGAAGATAGTGGGCATGCTAATGCAAAACCATGCGGATGCTGTAAAGAGAAGGTCGCAAGGTCATTCGGATATAGCTGAGGAGGAGGATTCGCTATTAGACTGGATGATCGACAATGGTACCGAAAAGGAAACTGAACTGTCGGAGATGGCAGCCCGCCAGTGGTATGTTATCAGACTACTACAAAATAGACTCTAAGTCCCGTTTCCTCGGATTATCCCTTGGTTCCATTTATTTTCCGGGATACTAGAGAAACGATTCTACTTTTCTTCCTTTTCTAGCTTGATCATGTTCAAGCTTTGTACGATTCTGACACAAAGCTTTCGGGTTAACAGAACGGCATGCTAACATACGTGTAGTATATTAACGCTCGCCAGTATCCATACAACGTCAATGAGTGTAGCTAATCTCCTTTTTGATCTCTGTGCGCACCCAGAATGGATACCAGTACTCAGAAAGGAGGTTGACGATGTTACAAAAGCCCTGGGGAAGCTAGGCGAAAGGGCAGACGTAAACACAAGGCAATGGCTCTCGAAGCTAGAAAAGATGGATAGCTTCATGGTGGAAAGCCAAAGGATTCATCCGCCCATTTTGCGCAAGTAGCTCGCCGCCAAATGGGAAATGTTCGTTGGGGCTAATAGTACCTAGTTAACCCACAGAGGGTAGCACTCGTGCCACTCACACTTAAGGACGGCACGCATATTCCCGCTGGTACGAGAATCGCATGGGCTGGGCATCACCATGCCAATGATCCCAACGTTACTCTTGATCCGAAGACCTTCGACCCGTTAAGAAATTACCGAAAACGCCACTCTTCGCCCGAGTCACTTAGCAAATATACGGCTGGTCAGACTGACTTGAATAGCCTCTCGTTCGGATATGGGAACCAAGCATGCCCCGGCCGTTATTTTGCTGTTGCCGAGATCAAGATGATAATGTCCCGTCTGCTGTGCGAATTCGACTTGGAGTATCCAGAGGAGCAGTCACAGCCGAGAACAATGTACGCTGACGAGAACATTTTCACGGACCCCGACGCGAAGCTGATGATGAAGAAGATTGTCAGGTGAGGTCGTAAGTCATGAAAGGATTAATATTATCAATTTTCATGTTACCTACGTTATTTGGTTTTTTCTCACTGTAGTGTCTACTTGAGATGAGTTAAGGAAACTCTTTCCAAGAATCAGGACATGGCACTGTGATGACATTAGACATGAGTTGGCGAATCAGCTTATCATTGATACACAAGAGGATAGCTAACTGAAAGAACCAGCCAAATAACTAAGGGCGGAAGGGCGGAAAGGCAACTTTTGGGATAGGAAACAACTTAGAGTGTGGAACAAGAGGTTTCTTGAGGAGGAAGCGTAGGTTTCCATGGTAGGTACTAGGTACAATACTGGCATTTGACTACATAAAGAATGTGATATTATCGATACTGTGCCTTTGCTATAAAATTTCTGTATTACTGCTGATATGATGCCGCTGTCTGACAACTTCGTAATGGAAACACATCGCCATTAACTAATGATCACCTCATCTTACCATACCTACGGTCCTACCGTGTAATTAGATTAAGAATTTAAGCCACTTGGACTCCAATCCAAAAAATTGATCTTCAAGCTAGATTTCTTGCGAGGAAATAAATTGATTTGGATTATATAGCCGTATCTATAGTAGCCTGTTTATATAGATAATAAATTCAGCATTTGTATATAGTTTGTCCTGAAAGGCAACTGGCGCGAATCAACAAGTGTGTATTCCGTAGAATGTACCTAATCCAGGTTGCCGGGATATTTATAGGTCTACCTAGATCCAGTGCTATTATCCCTGCTTCTGCACGGACTGCTATTATATCCGTGCACATACACTAGGTGACTGACTAATCAATTCAACTTTACATTATTGTCAAGACTCAATTCAAGCCAAAAAAAACTAATAATGAAATTGAATTGGTTCAGTTCATTGAATTAAATTGATGGAAGCGCTGGTCGAGGACGGAAACGAAACACCTTTATTCGAAAGACAGCACTAAGTAAATATATTTATGAGCAGGAAGTGCTTCGGTCATACAATACGGGTGCAAGCTCAATAAGTACATGAGGTTCAGGGACATCGCCTCATCTCACATTGGATGTTTATCTTCTCGACCCGGTGAATTTACCAGCAGCACCCTGTATGAGCCAGCGGTCCCAGCACATCATTGGCACACCATGGGACTCCCGTACCAATGCCTTAGCATCCTGGGCCGGACCTCTCGTCTCTGCGCCGCGAAGGGACCTAGCATTCATACCTTTGATCTAGATGCAGAGCCTCCGTTTCTCTCATCCTGGACTCATCCTCTTACAACACAACCTGAAAATGGCAAAGTGCTAGAGGGCGCTGGCAAGGGCGAAAAGTCGCATGAGCAAATGACGGACCAGCCGCCGATAAAAAGGCGCAAGTTGGATTCAGAAGGCGAGCCCAATGCTGAAGCCGACCAGGCTGGCCAGAGGGACGATGAGACGGCAGAAGGGGCATCAAACGGAAAGGGCCAAAAGAAGCCGCAGAAGAAACCTAAACATGCTTCTCGAGCGCCGTCGGAACTTCCGTTCGTCATTCTCCTGACGGCAACTGAAGACGGCAGCTATGTGGTCGCGGTGACGGGACAAGATAAGACGTTATGGGTGTTCGAGCACGATGGCGAGGGAGTACTGAAGGAACTAAGTCAAAGGTACCAACCAACCAATCAACTCTACCTGCCTAGGTACCCTGGAAGAAGAACAAGGACGGTCACTAATCCAGCACAGAGTTATGCCGAAGCGCCCCAGTTCACTGGCCATCACATCGGACGGGGAAACCATCCTCTGCGCGGACAAATTCGGTGATGTCTACGCATTACCTTTAATCCCGCCCGCCGCACCAGAGGCCGACGTCGCCACCGCCACGCCCTCCGATACGCCCGCCTCCGCCGCCACCTCGCGACGCACGGTCCCGCGGCGCGGAGCCAACGCCCTGACCGTGCACTCGCAGCGGAACATGAGAGCCCTAGAGGACCAGCGGCGGCACCTGGCGTCGCAGCAGCAGGGGCAGGGGCAGGACGCGGCGAAGAAGGAGGACGGCCGCCCGGCGTTCAAGCACGAGCCGGTGCTGGGCCACGTGTCGATGCTGACGGCGGTGGTGGTGGCGACGGCGGGCGCGGGCGCGGGCGGGCGGCCGTACATCGTCACGGCGGACCGGGACGAGCACGTGCGCGTGTCGCGCGGCCTGCCGCAGGCCCACGTCGTCGAGGCCTACTGCCTGGGCCACGGCGCCTTCGTCAGCGCGCTGGTCGTCCCGCGCTCCCGCCCGGACACCCTGGTCTCGGGCGGCGGCGACGACGCCCTGTTCGTCTGGGACTGGCGCGCCGGCCGCCTGCGGTCCAAGGCCGATCTCCTCGGCCCCGTTCGCCGGGTGGTTGGGGCCGATGGGGCCAACAAGATCGCCGTGTCGCGACTCTACTCTTATGATGTGGGCCAGGCCTGCTACGTGATGGCGATCTGCGAGAGGTGCGTTTTACTTAATTTCCCTCCCCCCCCCCCCTCTCTCTCTCGCTCGGGTCTATCTATATCTCCCCGACTTTTTCATCTAATATAATATGATATGACACAGGGTCCCAGCAACCTTCGTCTTCCAGCTCCAGCCGAACAACACCCTCGAACATGTGCAGACTTTAACTACGTCCGGTATCCCGCTAGACGCCGCCGTCCTTGCCGGCAACACGGAGGACGGGCAGCCCCCGAGACTAATCATCGCAACCGACCCCAACCCCAATCCCATCCAGTCAACCGGCACCGACAACAACGCAACGGCCGAAGACGCCAGCCTTATTGCTGCGGAAGGCAGCCAATCACCAACACTCTTATTACTACTCGAGCAGGACGCGTCGTCTACCACGGGGTGGGTCCGACGGGGTTCTATCCAAGGGTCCGGCGTCGGGGACGACATCGTGGACGTTTCCCGGGAGGAGCTAGAAAAGGTGCTGTATCCGGTCGAGAACCTGCGGAAGACCGAGTTCGAGGACGATGGCGAGGGCGAGGGCGAGCAAGCCGGGGGAGGGTCGGCCGGGGGTTCCGTTGCGCCTTAGATCCATCCTCCCGTCACCGATTCCCTCTCTGGTTGCTTCTGACTACCTGGGCCAGTGGGGTAACTACTTATGTGCCTAGTTTTTACCCCGACGCGTACGGCACCGGCGCTCTTACGAGATAGCAGTTGCAATCGAGCCGCATAAGTCCAATCAATGAATCAATCCAAGCAGCTGGCTCACTGGTGTACCCGGTTTAGCAATAGTATATCTAGTCTCAATTCTTAATATCCCGTACGTGGTGATCGCAGGTGAGATGGAGCGTGCTACCTAGGTACCTTTCTATTATGTGATTCTGCTTGAAGGGCGCCTAACAAAGGACGATCTTTTTGGAAGCAAAGTACCATGATTATCCAGATGGAATTCAGACGTTACCGATGTAATCAATGTCAATTCGCAAGCAAGTCTGCCCTTGTTCCTCTATGTCCCTCTAAACGCCAGCTTACCGAAGCATCGTAGAGAAAATGGTGTTGATGCGAGGGATGATAAGAATGTGTAGGCCTAGCTCGCAACCTCCCTTCCACTCATTAAATAGCATGTTCCTTCGTATCAGCGTGTCACACCCCGACCCTCTCCCATCAGCCAGCATGCAAACCGTCATGTCTCCATCCAGTCCATCGAAACTTTACGCCTAAAATGTGATATCTTCCACCAACACGACCGGGAAAGAGAGGTTCTGGGCGTATCGGTAAAGTGAGGGAATTGTAGAACTGTATGTGATATCCCGGCGGACGACCATTTCTAACCCAAGACCATCTACTGAGATGCGCATTGCACACGTTCGGCGTGAGGGTGACCGTCCTCATCATCCTCATCCATACCAGCTGCGCCACCAAATGCACGAGCTTGTCCCTGGTTATCCAAGTCCTCAAGATCGACGTTATCTGTCATGGCATCGGCAGGGGGGACAGCTTCGACAGCGGGTGCAGGAAGAATCGCCCGTAAAGCATCAAATGCAGCCGGATCATCGGTCCAACCGCGTTCCGGGAACTTGACGGCGAACTGTATGAACATGTTGCCGTAGTGGTGGTGTCGAGGGGATGGCATACCCTGTCCACGAAGCATCTTCACGGCGTCTGCAATAGCTTTGTTAGCAAATGAGCTCGTTGCAAGGAACAGGTCAAGGGTCATATGCATACCAGGCGAGATGGCTTCACCAGGCAGGATTTCGACGCTAAGCCATCTTTCATCAAGGTGCTCAATATAGATCGTTCCACCAGCCAGAGCAGTGACGAGCTCGATTTCAGCTCGGTAAAGCAAATCGTCCTCTTTTCGGGTGAAGCGGGGGTGCTGCTTTTGCTCGATCTCGAAGACCACGTCTCCAGCTTGTACGCCCGGGGCCTGGTCACCCTCCCCTCTAAATTCAACCTTGGTGCCACTTCGAACACCGCGGTCAACATGGACGTGGAGCACCTTCCTATCAACGATAGTCTTCTTACCGTTGCAAGACTTGCATCGGTCCTTCTCTTTGATAATCTCTCCTTCACCGTTGCAGTCCGGGCAGACTGTCTGGAATCGCTGGATCATGGGACCCATCTGTCGCATCATAGTCTTCATACCGTGGCCATCACAGCCAGGGCAACGTCTGACTGCACCCTCCTTCCCACCTCGGCCCTCGCACTTAGGGCAGATGACGGAGCGCTGCAAGGCGAGCTTGGAAACTTTGCCTCGGTAGATATCTTCGAGGGATACCTTGTGGGTGTGGTGGATAGTCCGTGCTTTGGGAGGTCCGCGGGGCTGTCCGCCCATTCCACTAAACATGCCGCCTAAACCACCGCCGAAGGAACCGGAACCGAAGAACTGAGCGAACAGATCCTCGGCAGCCATGCCACCGCCAGCACCACCCTCAAGGCCAGCTTCGCCATATTGATCATATACGGAGCGCTTCTGGGAATCGGAGAGGATTTCGTAAGCGTGCGAAATTTCCTTGAACTTCTCTTCGGCAGCAGGGTTATGGGCATTCTTGTCTGCAGCGCAAGAGTTAGTACAAGGTGTAGCTCGACAGAGAACACATTAAAAGCCCAACATACCAGGGTGGTACTTCAATGCATTGGTCTTGTAAGCTTTCCTGAGTTCTGCGTCTGTGGCGGTTGGCGAAACCTAAGCAGAAATAATTAGTCGCCTCTCTTCTATACTAGTAGTTGCCGACGTGGAAGAACAAACATACGCCAAGAACATCATAGTACTTTGTTTCCTTGACCATGATGTCGTCAAGAACTCAGGCAAGGCTGAGAGCAGTGTTGGAGAAGTATGGAAGAATCGTGGACAGGTGGCGAGACAGCGGTCAGGTGTCGGATGATGCGGGAACTTTAGTCTTTACTAATGATGAGGATCAGTCAAAAGTCGAAGCAGAGAAAATGATGGAATGCGCGAAGAGTCGAGAGAGCGAGGCTTTCTAAGGAAAAGGAAATGGGAGAAGAAAAAAGGTTGGAAGAGGGCCCCACTGGTGCGCGAATCATTCACTTGTCACAGCCTTTTTGGTGACAGGGCACAGTAGGGAGTATCAACGTGTCCAAATTTGTTACAAAGTTTTGTATAAAAAAAAAACAATAAAAAAAATAAATAAAACGTACCAAGCACAGTGAATCGGAAGCGTCAGGATATAGCGTGGGATCCGAGTAATTGGCGCAGGGTCAGGATGACAAAGTCAACAAAGTCGGTGTTAGTGATGCAGAATATTGGTGGTTGTGATGAATGTGATGTCAAATAATTGCTGTAAGAGGGTCCTGGCTCAAATAAGCTAACTTTGCTCTGATTCGAGAAGAATCTGTACTGTACTATCAAGGCGGAGTAACCAACAATAAGGCACAGACACAATACCTAGGCAAAGTGGGATGGATGTATGTATGTATGTATGTAGATGGAAAAAGAAAAAAGAAAGAAAGAAAGTCAACCGAGCTTCACTGGTTATGGCCGTGTCTATCAATTAAGTTAGGCAGGTGGTATGTAAGCAAACTACCTGGACGAAGTCTTTAAACTTTAATGCTTCGGAGGGTCCTCTTCGGTATGTAGGAAGCAGCAAGCAGTAAAGCAGGCGGGCAGGTAGGTGGGCAGAAGGCAGAAGGCAGCAACTACCTGCAGTGAATACAATAGCAAATGGATGTGGTGATCCCGTGTCGTGTCTCTCTCTTTCTCTCTGTTTCTGTTCTGCATCCAGCAGCAACGTAATTGCACCAACACCGTCACAAAATTCAAGGCGGCTGAAGTTTCTAATGCGCCATTGTTCCCTCATCGAAACCGATAGAATCGTGGCTTTCACTATCAAGTATCTTTTTAGTATCTTTCAGGGGTAGCTAGTGCAGATTGTAATGGCAGCTCAGCCTCATTCTACTTCAAAGCTACTTCGCATCTCGGACCCTCCTTTGTTCTTTTTCGGCAATTAATTTGGTTTGTCTGCAAGAGATGTGGAGAGAGGGTGGATCACATACCTAGGTACAGCTAGGTAGCCTACATAAGGTACCTAGGTAGGTATGTAACTAGTGCATCTCTCATTCCACACACCGGCCGCGCTCTCACCGGAGAAAGTAACCTTAGCATTGGAAGTCCCAAGTGACTGGATTTGGAAGTGCCCAGGGTGGGTTGTAGGCCGGAGCGGAATAATACCGAAGTGGTATTGTGGTTGCATGACTAAGTGGCAGTGGTTATGTAATCCCCGCTCACATATGTTGGTTGAAATGGACTCTTTCTTGTCTTTAGTTAGTTATCAAACATCACCACTAAGTTATTCAATATATGCCACTTTTTTTGCGTTGATCGCCGATTTTAAGTCTTATTGCAGTAGTTTTCTAGTTGCAAGCCTGAATGTCACGTCTTGCTAGTTTCCCGGAGCTTTAAGCTTATCCAGGGACTTTACTTTCCATCCAACGAGCTGCTTTCAGATCTCACGGGAATTATATCCGACGGCGGTCCCGTAAGTCGAGCGGTAATTGCGTAGCCAGAGACAAAGCCTATTACTTACAACAATATTATACTATCTCCCGCTAATCCCCTTAGTACCTCGGTAGCCTAGGAGTATATACATAGCACGCTTTCGGGTCTGTCCTTAGCTGTATCCCTTCATAGAGCCTCTCCTGCAGCCGGTCGAAAATAACAACAAGCCTGTCGACTGAGCCGGGTCCGCTGGGCTTGTTCCTGCTCCCCTCGCTCCCCTCCTCAAGCGGCGCGCCGTCGCGAGGGGCGCCGGGAGCAGAAGTGGTCTCCCGACTATCGATGGTGGGCTCCTTAACGACACCGCCCTCAGCTTTACGGAACTACTACTGAGTACGACACATGTGTTGCTGTCGAGGGTTCCGTCTTCATATTGGTCCTCTCAGATAATAACCTCTCCTAAGTTGCTTAGACCTAGGATGCCTTCTCACGTCGGACCTCTTGTATTGTACTTATGACGATCAATCTTATTTGCTATCTCCTAACACTGTATTCGCCATCTCCGAGGTCTGCGTTCCAACTTTGCCCATTCCTTCTACGAATTCCATGGCTCGCAAGCAAGAACGCCGACCTCCGGATTGTGGTAGCGTGGGTACTCCACCCATTCGTCATAGTCATCATGGGGTCCATACCCGTAGTAGAAATACCTATTCAGTTCGGAGTCGAGAACGTCCAAGAAGTCATAGATCGTCGTGCCTTCTTGGGCAGAGATCTCCCACTCCGGGTCCCCCCTCCGGATTTCGACAAACCTGCAGCCCATGCCGTAAAACACCTGTCGGTCGTTCTCGGAGTGCCCTGCGCCGCCCGAGGAGCGGTGGATTCCGTAGTCGATGAACCACAGATGCCGAGCCCACAGCATTGATTTCGTAGCGGCACCGCCGACGCAGCCGAGTTCCTGGTATTTCGTATCTTGGAAACACTCGCCGGGACGCGCCTTCCAGTGCAGATCTTGCGAGCGTACGGCTTCGACGCCCCATGTCGGGTTATACTCCAGCGCAACGTGCCTGACGCCGAGGCTGAACAAAATGACGCAATCCCCAACTCTGTCCCAGCTGATGTTGTCGAAGTCGAACGGCTGCAAACACAGGAGATCCGACCTGGGGCTGATTGCCAGCGTTCGCCGTTCTCCGCCCGCGGTAAAGGTCCCAACCGTGTGAATATCGTCGATAGGGGTCGGGCCGTGCGACTGCATTATGCTCCATGACTCAGCCTGGTGCTCTTCCATCAGGTCCCACCAATTTCTTAACGTGTGCCTTTTTCTTATGATCTCGCGCGATTCTCTGCACGCGTCCCACAGACCCGAGTCGAACATGTATGATGATGGGTTGCAGTCAATCCACGACGGTGCCGTCGAGCCTCTGCCGCGTGGTGCTGCCAGGCCATATTTGTAGGAAGGGAGGGCAACATCCCTATGACCGAAGTGAACGCCGCTCCGCGAGAGAGAATCTACTGCTGTCTCGTCTGGTTCAAGGTTGAAGAGTGTGAAAAACTGGGCTCGTGGTTGAGTGGGCTGGAGCGCATAATTCCAGATTTGTTCTCTCAACTCCGTGGGTAGGCGAGCGAATGGAAAGAATGTCTGGGCAGTCATGTTGGCCGCCATATAATCGGTTTAACGTTTGGTTATGGGGTATTGTATGAAGGTATGATAACATGAATGACATCGGCAGGTTCGCAGGCCCTTATAAATTCTTTTGCTCCGATGAGTCACAGAGACCTATGACACATGCCCGGTAGCTTTGAGGAAAAAACAAAGTTGGCAAAGGTTCGATTTGTTAGTTGCCTTTGCCAACCTGATACATTGAAAATCAGAGTGCTGCGCACTACTGATTTTAGATTTCACGTCCCGCCGAGCAGATCCTCCACGGAGCTGTCAAGCCAGCTACTTTGAATATTTTGCCTCACATTAACTATAAAACCCTAAAGGGTCTCTAATTCCTTTAGCCTATAATAAAGTTAAGCGAAAAAGTTTTTGTCATGTCTAATTTTCGAATAACAAAATGAATTCATAGTAACAACAGATCAAAACAGCCCCTATAGTTAACGTCTCCCCCCTGTTGAATTACAGGGTTAATGAGACTTAATTGACTTGAAGTTCAGCTATCTACACATGGAGAGAGACCTGTCATTATATACACAATGCCATGAGACTCCCTGTACTACACCAGTCCTTGACACTCAAATCAACACCCCCTAGCCTACCTAATCTCCTCAAAAGAAATATACATCCAATTACTAGTGAAGAAGTACCACGGGGCAGGTATCTCCACAACGAAACGAATCGGGGTAATAATAGTTAATGGCAGGGTAAAAATAGTCAGCCGGCAGAGACAACACATGTGCTCTAATAGCTGCAGAGGTAGGTGATCAAGCCTCTATTATGATAGTCTAGCGAGTCCTGGGAAGAGCTGGAGCCGTTATGGGAAACACTAAGTCAACACGTAAGCCTAATCTGCCCTCTCTCCGGAAGCTTCCTGTTTATTTGGGGGTCAAGGACTGGTAAAGTGCAAGGACTCTCGTATCATTTTTTATATACATATCAGGCTTCCCTCCATGTTTATATAGCCGAGCCTCAAGTCAATCAAGTCTCATTAACCCTGTATTTCAACAAAAACAACAGTTATTCCGATCGATTCCAAATATCTACGGGAGTAATAAACCCATGGCCTCTAACTTTTCGAAGTGCTTAAATTGTTCAAAAAGTGATTAGCAAGACGAAAAGCCCGTTGAGCGTTTAGTACTCGGATACACTCCCACCTTCTTGCGCCCGTGGTAATGCTTCGAGGTGAAATTAGCTTGTCCGAATTTCCAGCTTGGTCGGCGAGTACTTACAGCGGCAAGCTCCTCCGCTCGCTATAGATGCGTCAGTCAAAGTTAAGGAAGGCTGTGTGTACTGGTGGATGTGATACCTTCGCTTTCATGAGGAAGAACTAGACGACAACCCTTGAGTCAACCTTACATTGCAGACAAACTCGTGAGAGACCTCGCACCTCTTTGGTATCTCCCTAGAGGACAAGAAGAGGGACTGTCAGATAGGCAACACCGTCCGTGCATGAGATGCTATACCTTTGGTGTCTCAGGGGCGGCGGACACGGCCGGTGATGCTTTCCGGACCTTCACGCGGATACATTTAGCGGCGAAAGATTATCATAACGGAGTAACTCACCGCATACTCCCCCTTTCGGGCTTTCTTCTGCGACCTCGATCAATTAGGTGCGTTCAGAATCGAGTTTGGAGGAACTTGCCGAGGTAGATCGCTGAATGTGTCGCAGCGTAAGTATATGTACTGCTGACCACACATCAAATGTATAATTAGAACTCACCTTGGAAACTCTACTTGTCTAAGAGAAGCGAGTTGAGTTGCCTGACGTTGTCGATCGCGGGCCAAGGCGGCGGGTTTCACTTGTTGAGAATGCCGGCGATATTGGGCACTCATAGGCAAACTCCAGGGACTCATGCGTTGCAAATGCTCCCTGCGTTGAAACCACCAAAAAGTCAGCTGATTAAATACCTATCGTGGGAGACAACCTTTTAAAGCCATCTTCAGTTCTGAATCCACGTGCTACCACAATGCTCGGTCTTCATGGGCAGCTCAGGAGACAGGTGGCCTCGCAGGGGGTAGAGTGGGAAGACAACCAGGAGCTAAAGCCAATGGAGGACGGATTACTTGAAATGATACGTACATTGCCTCATTGCCGCCTCCATCTTCTTCAGTACAAGTTTCGTCTCTTTAGATCGATTCGTGTTGATTGCTGCAAAACAAAGGCTTCTGATTGTGTACAGTAGTTTGGATTCCAGAATTCGAGACAAAGAACAACATTGAAGTGAAGAAGGGAATCGTGCGGAGAATCGTGCGAGGAATCTGCGGGCACCCTAAAAGAAGTGCCTGATCGATCATCGCATCGAAGAGGAAGGAGTGGCTGTGGGTGAACAAAAGAAGCCGCGGATCGATCATCGCTTTGAGGACGAAGGCGCGGATGTGGGTGGCTGCCCTCTACCCCGAGTCCTTGGCACTCATCCACCATTTTCCACTGGATCAGTGTCGACATCACTGGACAAGATGAAACTCCTACAGGTATCCTGCGAGAGCCATGAACTACATGTACTGGTAGTTGAAGCAAATCTTACAGATCGTTTATAGCTATTGTTATTAATTTGTTAAGGATCGGATCCAAGCAGGAATCCGGCTAACCTTCCTGAAGACGGCATACCTATCACTGTGATCACTTCGAATTACTAACAGGTCGCTATCGACCGGCATAATAAAGTCGCTGTTAAGTAGTAATATAGTATAAGGTGTTCGAACCAGGCAATAAGAATACTTGTTAAATATTATGCCAACTTCTTCATATGTCAAAATAGATACGTAAGGTATAGGTGGGATATTAGGTAGTTGTATTAATGGTTAGATAGATAGAAGAGGGTATCACTGGGAGAGGAGGATATCCCCATATATTCCAACTTCATCTCAGTCGTTTCGGCGTCTGCAGGCCTGTGATGTATTATATTATGTGCTGTCAAAGTTAGCTGGCCAGATTGTCGGTCATCAGGCTCCGAGCAGTGTATGCATAAAGTCAAGTCACAACACCCCTTAACTTGTTGCATACGCTGTACTAGAAAGGTCTCGTTCACTCCTCCCGAGTCAGACCAGCTATTTTGGAAGTCATATTCCCTCGTGCAATAAACACTCTACTAAATTGAGTCGCGCAACGCACTTCTTACCGCCTTAATAGCTGGTCTCACAAGGAGCAAGCTTCCGTGCGACCTATTTCAATCCGTACTCCTGCTTGATCAAAAAGGCAACTAAAAGATCCAATCAAAGCGCCACTGTTTGATGTATGTCGGAATGGGTTGCTCGACATATACTGGTCCTGGGCCCTGAATGTGTTGGCCCAGGCCTCACGGATGGGATGGTCGACGTTGCCAGCGAATGACAGTTGAATAGGGCCATTGGCGATGATGTTCGGCGTACTTAAGCCCCACCCATCGATTCCAAGTGACATTTCTAACGACACATCAATGGTTGGAAAGGCATAGGCTTTTGAATAATACTTCTAAAGAGTACTTTGATTCCATCCATCGTTCCCAAGAATGGATCCCCAATTGTCGAGTACAGTCCATGTCGGGGGCACAAATATCTGGGCGTTAATGGCACTTGAACCAAGGAGGGCCTTGCCTTGGCTGAGGCTGACAGATCTTCCATTGAGATTTGGCTTGGGAAACACATCAGCATGCGTGTGTGAATATACTGAAAGGGGTAGAATACCTGAGGTTCAGTTTGGAAGCACCAATCGGCTTCTGACTCTAAGAGTGACTGATAAAGAGCCGGAATCCTAACCCGTGAGTCTTCACTTAGATCAGCCCCGGCTTCGAGAACTAGAATTCTCTGAGACAGATCCTCAGAAAGACGGGTGGCCAGAACAAGCCCAGCTGTTCCACCCCCCAGGATCACGAAATCATACGATGTGGGTGCCATGTCTGTTAGCATGCTATAGTGAGCATATGCAAGGATAGAATCGAAAATATCGTTGATAAGAGCTGCTGAAGTTTTGCTAACGTGATGTAGCTGAGAATCAGAGCTCATATCGTTGAAAGGAGGAAAACTTTTTTTTTGGGGGGGGGAAGGGGGGGGGATTGATAGAAATAGAACTACACTCATGAAAAACACCTCTTCCATGAAATATAAATGAAGAGGGGTATGTACATGTATTCTACAATCCAGGATGTATCTAAAGAATGACATAATAAGGTAGCACATACGTTTTCGTGGACCGTTGCTGTCGATGTATATTATATTAATAAGTATGTGCGTGATACAGCAGCCATACCTCTACTAGGCCCTACAAGTCCCATTTAGCTATATAAGTGGGATCGTACCGCAGCTTGCTAACCTGTTCACACAATATCGCTGTTTCTTATGCAAACAACTGGCTCCTTTCTGGTTATGGATGGGATCATCATGCAATGCATAAAGACCATTTAACAACACTGCTGGCGCACTAGTTCCGAGTGATACCTACAATTTCCCAGCTTCTATTTTCTTTAGCCAGTCTGGGATTTGGTCAGATCTTATTGCTCGTCAAATAGCGTTCTAACTTCTCCACATGATTGTAAGAGAGAGAGGAGGGGGTAGGGGGGATAGAAGAAAAGGAAATGCTCGATTATCGCTGTAACAAGGAAGTAGAAGGGTTATAGAGGTTTCCAAGGAAGTCCGTTTCGTTCCGTATTCCGCCTGAGATGCAATCATAATTTAACACCACATAGCTGGAGCTAATTGACGGGGAGGGCATAGATTTTGATGTAGTGGCCAAGGTACAAATGAACGAAGAACCGAAGGTTCTGACTTCATGTTTATGAACACTCAACCGGTAATTCTATGAATAGCTAAACGTGCGACCATATGATAATCGGCCAAAAGCCAACTGGAAATATTGTCATTATTAATTAATCTTAGTAAAATGAGTATTGCGAATGGCCAGATATGTCGGGTGAGCTATATGCTAGCTAAGGATCTGGATTAATGAGTAAAGGGGTTGCTGGCTATAATGCTGACATACCAAAGCAGGGTAGCAGCTGAGAAACATATAAGTCAAAACAGAGAGGTTATCTTATTGTGAATTACATGTAAATAAGTCTGCCTACTACACCAAGGAAGACTGGGCAGTGTCCGGATAGAGTCGCGTTATGGCATCTCCTGACCTAACTAGATAGGTAGCTCTAACCCGCCAATACACGAAGAAAGATACGGAATCTCAAATCTAACATCTGAATCTACCGCTCCCGGTATAAGATACTTTTCCCTCGCTCACCTGCAATCTCTCTCACGCATCAAGCACACCAGAAAATAATACAGTAGCTGCAGCTGTTTTCGCCACAAACCCGGCCGCTCCAGATACAGCTGACAGAGCTACAGCGCGACCTCTCCGGGGTCAGAAGATCGTTAGCCCCGGGCTGAGCCGTGTTCATCTTGCTAGCGTACTCGATCCTGGGCTTCAGGTCGAGCAGCGCCTGCCCCTCGATGGTGCCCACGTGCTTCCGGGTGAAGACTTCGAACACGGCGATGTGACCCCCGACGTCCTCGATTCTCAAGGTCCTGTTGTAACACTCGTGGATCCCATCCACGGCTGCCATGGTATTGAGGACCTTGGCATCAGCCCGTAAGTCGGTTTCCTCGAATGGCACAGCGAGGCCAATACCGCGGGTGGAAACATGGCTGTGTAATGTACTAAGTTAGTTATCCCGTGGCGAGGAATGCTATGGTGTTTCACTACTCACTCTGCGCCAGTAAGCGACGGCACAGCACGTGCAAGCGAAAGAAGGCCGAAAGCCATGATGGCGATAATGTGTAGATACTTCATCTTGGTGGGTGTGGTTTGGTAGACTCGTGGTCCTAAGTGGTGTTGAGATAAGATGCCAATCAAGGGAATGGTGATTTGGTTGGTAAAGAGGGGTGCTATGAAGGTTCAAGCTGAGAGCAGAACTCTCTTATACATAGTGAGAGGCAATTGTGAGAGGCATAGCCAATACTCGTCACAATAACTGCCACGATATGACCGTTGGTGGTTTATGCTTCCTGCGAAATAACTAGAGTCTGACTTAAATTATATGGCGCCGTATCCGGAGATTCTATCATGTAATGGAAAATTCCATCACCCGAGATTTGAGGCAAACAATGTTGTCTTCCCTTCATGGTTGAACTTCCCCTGAAGACCATATGGCTAGGTTTAGTAATAAGGATGTTGGAATTCCTGAGAAATTAGTCTTAACAATTACTTACGACCTCTTCGTGTCTTTGATTTAGCATTGGAAAATTAGCTACATGGTATTTTTGGGTTGTACGTTGTTGTGTTTGTGGTTTCATAGAATGCTTTAGTTATGCTTATGGGGTTGCACTGTGATGTCGATGTTGTACTAGTGTCTCTAAAGTAAACTCCCTTTAAGCGCCAGATTGATTAACAGATAATGAGCTGTCTATTTGTTCCAATAAATGTGATGGTTTCGTATCACAAGCAAAGGTAGCCGATTCCTACTCACCATAAGTCTGTTGGATCTTGGGGAATGTCAATTTCCCCCTGAAATAATGGTAATATTCGGCGCCCTTGCATGCTCAAGCTGCGAGCAACAGTTATCCTCGCCCCAACCCCTGAATGAAACCAGTCTGTAAGGCCGGAAGCTGCTACCCTCACCTAACACAGCGTGAAGAGCAACTTAGCCACTATCTAGGCTTAAGTGGTTTCCGCTCTACGGAGAAAACAACACGGGCAGCGGTTCGGGGACCTCCTGATTCTCTACGAAGAAGCGAGAGCCCGAGCCTACGGCGAAGCCGGATGTTGCCGTTAATAGCGGCGTGGTATACATATGTAAGCGGGGTTGGCACTACACAGGTTGCACAATGGGCTCTTACAGGCTATACTATCTTAATTCGCGCTTCCTCTCCAGTGCTTCATTGCGTTCCGCTTACCAACTCATGAACGAACCCATCAAGGGTCGCTCCCTAAATTGTCTACGTTGTTCTGGTCGGGTCCGACTACCGCTAACTTCAACCAGTTCTCGGAAATTGTTTTAGCAGAAAGAATCTTGGCGTGGCTGATAAGATGGAAGTTACGCAGTCGGTGTAAGCAGTGGTAGGGGCTACTTGGGCAGTGTTGGGTATCACAGTGGCTCCTGATGTCGAGGAGTAAACATTAAGATAAACGATTACGTGCATAGGTTTTAACTAAAAGAAACGACATAGGGGCCACAAGGATTTATGTAAGTTTCTCTGTAAGCAAGTTCTATCTATAGGTATATATTCTTAATGATGAACAAGTCTCTTGCACTCATAAATTGGCGGGGGTAGAGGCAAATCTTAGGACATGACTATGTTCGGAGGAGTCAGCAACCTCCCTTGAGAGACTTGATAGTTCATATATATCCTTAGACTTATAGCATATCTATCGACGAAGAGTATCTAGGTGACAACACCGCCGGCTACAAACATGTCACGGACGCAAGGAAGAGGACTGAGATCGCATCGTACCCCATGTTTTGCACGAGACCGAGAATAGTGATGTGTATTGTGGAGTATTATTTCCTACTCCGACATCTTCGATGCTCTGTCGAGCTATTCAAAACATCTTTGGAAAGCGTTGACGAAAAGTATTGTTCTGTTGGCCTGCTTCTCGTATCATCGCACATTGGTAAGTTACCCACCATCGCCACTCCCACCATGAAGCGCGATGTGATCGTTAATGGAACAGCTTGGGCAGACGCAGGGAGTTGGGAAGAACAACTACTTACCTCTCATTGGTAGCGTCCTCGTCCATGTGCGCCGACGCCCAGCTTGACGGGCTGCGGCGGCTTGGTCGAGCAAAGCGTGCTTAACGATAAGGGGGGCTGCTTGCGATTCTGGGATACCGAGGCAGAGGTATTCTGCACTTGGGACGCGATCAAATTGATGTAATACAAAATTGCCGAGATCATAACCCATCTGGATCTCGGCGACATCATTGCGCCAGGTTGTAATCAAGGCGTAGTCGCTAAAGGGAATCATAGGTTAGCAAGGGGATGGTAGTATGGGGTGTTAGGTAGCGGCTAGATATCTAACCGCCGAAAGAAACTGTCACGAAAGGTCACATACATTGGTGCGAATAACCTCAAACAAGACAGATCATTAAACTAAAAGAAAATTGAATTGATGGCATATCGGCAAAGGAGAGATGCTGTTCCATGGTCGGTCGTCGCAAAGGGATGTGGTGATTGTGACCAATGCTTAAATTAATAATGTGATTTGGAGGAATAAGAGCTTAAGAGACATACGTCTAGAAACAACCGAAAATAACCTAGAGCGCATTTCCCCGTCGATATACCCTCAGTTATGAACAATGGTGTGCACTTGGACAGGCCTTAAACGTGTACATCTTGCTTCACCTTGGGTATCCTAACTTAGAAACATCCACACCGGGTGGCAACCTGCTATCGACTGGCAAAATCCGGAAGAAAGAGTTATAGTTATGATCACAGCGGGGTTTGAACCCACCCGAAATGGCCCACTGCCATGTGACCGAGAAAAGAAACCGGTCTCTTACGAGGATCCGGGCTCCCTCTGCCAAAACAACATCTGCATCAGGAAAGGAGTACAGGATACGAAAGGTAACCAAAAACCAGACGAAGAGTACCCCCCATACCCAAGGCGCCCCTGAACAAACAAGACGAAAAGCAACACGAACCAGAACGACCCAAACCACGAAACAACACTAGAATGAAACGACTCGAGATGCTAGAATGCAAAAGCCAACAAACGTGCCCAACGGCTTGATCATAGGTCGCTATGCCCATTCGGCTGCATCAGGCCCTGCCCGAATAACCGATACGGCGTTCCCCCCAGAGGTGCCTTTCCCCGTGAAGTGGAGACTAACCATGAACCCCCCGATTGTCCGCAAGACCACAGTTAGAAAAGGCCAGTGAAGTACTGCTTGCCAGCTGCCCCCGACCCTGTCAGGTTGACTGGTATAGCCCTACCCCCCACGGTCACCGGCTGCACTCGACCCAGTCGAGATAACCGGCACACCCCAAGGGTCTCACCTCCCTAATACAGGTCGCTGGGATTAAATGCGGAGTCGAGAAATCCATGTCTAGCCACCCACTTCTGCTCCATGCGAGCAGTGAGCTTCATCAGGTTTTTCCTGGTGAGCCCCCACTGAGAAAGGCGGCGCTCGCCCCGAGAGGCGGGCACTCTAGGTTCGTTAGCGACAGAAAGGCCCGCAGGGTGCTTATCGACTCGTACATCCCCCCGCCCTAGAAGGAGAGGGTTTTTCGGCATCTGATCCGCCCCAGTTCCAGAGTGCTCAATGGCCCAAGTCGCCGGCGAATGCGGCTCTCCGCCCTGTCGAACAGTAAGCAAGGGGTTGGTGAATACTACATCAAGTGTCTGGTCCTGGCGTCTTCCGGCCTGGTCCAGTTCCGTGACGACGGTGTTAGAGAGCAGTGGGTTGGAGAAGGTACGTGAAGGTGTGTGAGGGATCCTCAAGTCGGCTAATGCCAGCGGGTTCTCAAAAAGCGCCATTGTAACGGAATAAGCAAGTGATTATTCAAGATCAGTTTGCAGTATTCCTAGTAAATAACTCTTGTTGATTGTATGACCTCGATAGCAGTAACCGGACAAGAAGATGGAGAAGAAAGAAGGAAAGAAAATGGAAATGTCTGGGGGGGTAGAGCCCTTTAAATATATTGGGGAGGATGTCCGAGCTCGCTTGAGCTCCGGACTCGGAATCGATCTTGCAAACTGTACACGACCTGATGACGAACGTGTTGTACCCGGATGGTGTTTCACTAAGCTTAGACTGACCTGAAATCGGCCCTTAGATCATCTAGATCATATTTATCCTTCGAGTCTACTGTTCCAGGCTAACATTCCCCTTAACCTAGGCGATAGTTTCGCTTCTGATATTGAATATCGAGCGCTACTGCTCTGAAGATGTATAAATTTCGGCGGTATGTAGTCGCTTCGGAGTTCTTCGTCCACCCGTAAGTTTCGAGCAATTTATTTAGTTTAGTATCTCCTGCTATGAAATCCACCTTAGCACTATTCCATCGTTTACATTATGCCCCAACAATATAAGTTGCCCCTTGTGACCTTCTAGATCACCATCTCGTGGGATTTTGGCAACCGCAGGAGCCTTTGGTGAAAATACATGTAATACGTGCATACACACTTATAGAATACGCGCAGTATTACGCATTACGTGCCCCGAATAACCTTTAATAGGGGTGTATCCATCTTTCAATGTCACAAGAATGGTGGTTTCAACCATATCACACTCAGGGGTTTAACTTAGCGTCACCTTATAGGTCAACGTAATCGAGCCACTGAAAATAATCACAGCGTCCCCTGCATAGACAGTACCTTCATAAAAAGCCGGTAGTCTAGCCATAGTCTTCTCCGTCTTTCTTCGTCATGGCCAGTAAAGTTTCCTCGGGCTTGAGATCACGAGCTGCCCGATCGAGGAGATACTATCACAAATGATGAGACGCTTACTAGATTCGAGGATTTGAGTGTCCTGTAGAAGCTTCTCGATGGGGGTATCGAAGCTACAAACAAGCTCTAGCGTCCATACGAGGAAGGCAAATCTTTTTCCGCTATGAACTTCTTCAAAACCCCGAGTACAAGTTGACCCTGATGGATATTGCCGAGCTAGAGCCCGTCATTAGATGTAGAGGTGTCAACAGTAACCAGATAACAGATCTCATAGAATTTGATTGCGACTTTCTTCCAGATATGTAAGTCATTTACCTGAATCCGTACAATTCACAAAACGGCTAAAACGACTGTTCCTAGCTACCTCCTATTCTGCCTGGTCCACTTGTATTAGGTTAAAGGGGTTTTACATGTGGGCGGAGTAAACATTGTAACTTGTAAAGTCTTGTTACTATTCTAAATCTACACTATCTGAAGCAGTCTGTTCTGAACTTAAACCAGTCAGTGGTGTTTTTATCAACTAATTGACAGCCTTGTTGTTAACCTGACGACTTACCCCGAACTGCCGGCGCCGTCGAAGTTTCATATTATTAGAAAAGGTACAAGCTTCGGCTAATAATCAATAGTTACGGAGTGTTCGCAGGGAAGTATTTGGACTATTAAGCGCAATCTAGCCTGGCTAGCCAAAAACGACGCCGTGTGAGCTGTTTCGTGCATGTGGAAAAGTTGGGAAAACTTTCGATTTAGTATCTTTTAACGGTAAGAATAGGGGTATCGAATAGAGTTTCGGGTTGCCACGAGATTGCCCGCATTAGGTAGCGAGCCGAAGCCTCACACTAACCTAGTAGAGATTACTCACCTGTTGCAGTGACCCTGAACCTTCAGTAATCCCTGGAGGTGGGATTACCTAGAAGCCCGCCCTCGCGCCCTAACCTTGAAGCACCAACCAATCTGCCGATGTAGAGATAAGGAATAGGTGGATCAATCCATAACTTGCCAAATCAAATCCGATATCCGATCGAAATGACATTCCACGTTCCCACAATTACCTACCGCGTACCTCCAACCCCACCACCACCCACCGGACTACAGTTTAAGAGGGGCCGCCGTAAGTCTAAGCATAAAAATCCTCCCCGGGAGTAGCGCAGCCTCCAATTCCACGGTTGTAATCTGTTCCGTGGATGCGTGAGCAGTCATGGGGAAAATCTCCAAGATAGAATACTTCCGGGTGCCACCACGCTGGCTCTTCGTCAAGATCACAGACGATGGCGGGGGCGTAGGATGGGGTGAGGCGTCTCTCGAAGGCCACACGCAAGCGGTAGAAGGCTGTCTTGCCGCCTGGGCCGACCGATATATAGGGCTGGAAGCCGAGTAAGTCGATCACCTCGTTTCCGTCTTGTCCATGTATTAGATATCGTTTGCCTTCTAGGTACTAAACTAGGAAACAGTGATATCGAGTACATATGGCAATTGTCGTATCGTGGGGGCTTCTACCGAGGGGGTCCTGTTCTGATGAGCGCCTTGAGCGGCATAGATATTGCGTTGTGGGATCTGAAAGGTACCTTACAACTACCTACGAGAAGCAGCTTTGGCGCGCTGAGCCCGACAGCTATGCTGAATTCGGTCTAGCTAGGAAACTAAACGTTCCAATCTACCAACTGCTGGGCGGCAAAGTCAGAGATAAACTTCGAGTTTACGCGTGGATAGGTTAGTATCCTGGGCCTTTTATTTGTCCATCTAGGAGTTTTTAGGATATGCCTCGAGCGTTATGTGGCCTTCGTTTACCCTCGATAATACCGCCGATATGTCCTGAAAACCGTCAATTGGAGTAATCACTAACTCCTAACTGTGATGAAGGCGGAGACCGTCCAAGCGACATAGAGGCGCAAGCGTAAGTTCTCGTGAAGGGCCGCTCACAGTCTTTTGCATTGACCGACCGCAGAAACGCTCGCAAAACTCAAGGTTTCAACACAGTCAAGATGAATGCGACCGAAGACTTGGGATGGCTAGACTCGCCTAGCAAACTAGCGGGCTGTGTGGAACGTGTCAAGATGGTGAAGGCCCTGGGCATGGATGCCGGCGTTGACTTCCACGGGCGTGTCCACAAGCCGATGGCGAAGCAGTTGGTAGCCAAGCTGGAACCCTGCGAACCACTATTCATCGAAGAGCCCCTGTTAAGTGAGAATATCGATGGTATAAAGGACATAGCCGCTCGCACGCACTGCCCGATCGCTTTAGGTGAACGCCTTCATAGCCGGTGGGATGTTCGGCCTTTCCTCGAAGCGGGATGCGTCGACATCCTGCAGCCGGATATCTGCCACGTCGGGGGTATATCGGAGATGCGCCGCATCGCTTCGGCCTGCGAGACATATGGTGTAGCACTGGCACCGCACTGTCCGCTAGGTCCGATAGCATTAGCAGCCAACATCCAGGTCGATGCCGTAAGCTCTAATTTTGTGATCCAGGAGATGAGCCTCGGTATCCACTATAACGTCGGTGGTCAAGATCTGACAAGTTACGCTTTGAACCCGGAGGTGTGGAAGGTCACGGAAGGGTACATCGACCTCTTGAGTGGGCCGGGCCTTGGAATTGAGATCGATGAAGGACAAGTTAGGGCTTTAGCCAAGGATTCGAAAGCGTGGGTAAGCCCGATATTCTCGGGCCCGGGAAATGAGTTAAGGGAATGGTAGTACACCGTACAACGTTTAGTTGGAGCGAAGTGCGACATAGGTCAAAGCTACAGAACTAGACTGCGCTGTGATACAGGCTTGCCTACTTAGGTAATCACCAAACGTTGCTATATTCGTGAAACCCTAACGGCAGTTCGGTTATTCAGGTGAATATATAGGGAAAACTTTTGCCTTTATTTCCCCTTCCCCTTTTCTTCTCATTGAGAGATTAATAATGAAACACTCCCAAGCGTTTGAGACAGTCGACTGACTCAATATGCTTTTCTCTAAAATTGAGAATAAGCCGGTCAGTTGGCTGGCTTTGATAATTATATGACGTCTACTAACTATTAGCAGTGACCACGATTATTGTTGTCGAGTCAGCGAATAAAGCGAGTTTGGATCAGTTCCTAACAGGATTATCGGCATTTTCGATCGGCCAATTTACTATTCGATCAGTAATATTAAAATAATTGAGAGAAACCGTATAGAGACCGAGTACACGTAAGGAGACACCAAAATTAGGTCGCCCCAATAACTTCCCACTCATAACTACTGCCCTATATCTGTACGATGGAGGCACAAGGTACGTGGGAGGGCAGCGCAGGCATCAAGTTAATCTAATTATTTTCTGATTTGACTTGACTTTTTACACCTTAAGTTAGCTACACAGGCATTAGAATACCTCCAGACGTGCCGTTGCTGCCGTCCCTGAACCTACCCCTGAACCCGCTGCTTCTGTTAAATTTCCTACTAACCCTTCATCAGCGTAGGCGGGTTGGACCTCTTTAGGGACGAAGACATAACGAATGCTGCCAGGCTAACAACTGCGAATGCGAATGTTGAGTTCAACTTGTATCCTGCGTTCTGCATGCATTGGATGATTCCGCATTTGATATCCGAACGTCGAAGGAGATGTGGGCGAGCCATGCCAGATTCTTATTCAGCTCTTAAGAAGCACATGGAGATATATCATGCGCTTAGCTCCAGATACCGAGACTAATTATATGGCACAATATTCAAACTAAAGAGTAACGGGCATTTCTAATTATCATATCAAACGGGATACCTGCTGTGGAGCACAAAGGGTCTCGGTTGATAAATACGTAGTGCATGTATACATGGGGAACCAGCTGTCCTCTTTCAGCCCCTTCTCCCTTGATTTTCTCGAGCGCGCCATGCACCGCTCCGAGTATCATATTATAAACCTTAGCATTATGCCAATAGGAGAGTAGTCAGACTAAGACCAGAGGGCCATTATCCGTATTCAAGCCCAACGAGTTGCCTCCATTCCGAGATGACTTCCCTAGTAATAATAAGAGATACCTAGCGCTAGAGGTTAAATGAGCATCTAAATCTTCTCACTGACTTTACGGGTTTCAAGATTTCTTTGTAGATTTCACAAGCAGCTATCAGTGCAATAGGGTCTTCTCACAGTCATATTCATATAGGAATATCCGTTAACTTATGAGCCATACAGTGAGGCACTGAAAGAGGAGAACGCAGAAAGTCCACACTTACAACATGTCTATCAAGACGCAAACAGCTTGCTCAGTGGCAGCCTCTTTCAATATTTGTATTCACACTAAACTCTACTAGTCGATTCGTGTTGAACTGATGTGAATATCTCAAGCCCCCCGGGCTTTCCACAGCCCACCTGTAATATATCGTATTCGGACCTACCGTATCGGCCATAGAACACCAGTATATCCGATATCGACCATCAGATGGGTTTTGTGGGAAGGTTTTTAATCTGGCTCGGACTGCTGAGCAGGCAGGAATAGATGCTGTCTCCCCAAATGAAGCCTTGAGGGAAAGTTATAAATATATAGCTGGTGACAATGCTAAAGTTGTTACCACCACCCCGTGAAGCTTTCCGGAGCAGGGAATTGTCCTCCGCATCGGGATCAATAATCTCTCCTGGGGCCAATGCAATCTCATAGTTGACGACATTGTCGTAGATAAAACCTTCCCAGGAAAAGAAACAAAGACTACCTGTGGTACTTGGATATCAGAGTTTAATTCGCTTTCTTATGTGGTTCTTAGCCTTCGAGTGCCGATGTCGCAGTTGCTCGCTTCCTTTGGCTTCTGAAGTTCACAAAGTTAAGCAAGCATCTGGATGTACCCATGAATCCTTAGATAACCCCTTGTCGACAGCAGCATATGCAATAAGGCAAGTCAGATCAAGGGACACCTTTACCTTAACTTAACACGGTAATTAGGCACTAAAATATGTTTTTATATATACAGAATCACGTCAGCTAATATCTTAAGCCTTAATCTATATAATTAATACTTAATAGGGGTAATAATAAGGGTAATAGTAATAATAAAGGTAATAATAAAAATAATAATAAAGGTAATAATAAAAGTAATAATAAAGGTAATAATAAAAGTAATAATAAAAGTAATAATAAAGGTAATAATTAATATAAAGTAGGGTTAATTAATAATATTATAAAATATTAAGAAATTTTTTTAAAAAATAATTAATATTTTTATTAATAATTTTAAAAACCTTAATAAAAATTAAATTAAAGTATATTTAAGCTTTAATTTAAGTTAAAGTATAAAAAAATTACCTTAAATTAAATTAACTTAAATTAAGTTAAGTTAAATTAAAAAATCCCTTAATTTATTATATATATTAGTTAATAATCTATATAAAAAAGCTTAATTTAAAAATAACGCATATACGGCTTATTAAAAAGTAATACTATATATAAAAGCCTTATTAATGTCTTAGATTTTAGCTTAACCTTTAAAACATATATAAATTAATGGGTTATGGTAAGATCGCATCGATTTAATTCCGTAAGAGCCTCTTATGGATAAAAGACCATCATATGTATTATGCATACTGGATATGTACCATTAGGTAATACGTATAAACCCTGCTTCAACTCAATATGAGGTCCTCATTATGGACTCGGTAATAGATGGCGATAACCTGAAGCGGGTCATAGGTATGTAGACTCTTCAAGTACGTTCACTGCTCGATTCATTTGCATATCAATGGGCCTTTGCTATGATGGATGGTAATGGTTGTGCTATTGCAGGGCCAATTGTGATTCACAGACTTGGAGGGATAATAATGTCAATTTTAGGGTTTCTTGAGCTAAGTCTAAAGAACTAGATCTAGGGGAGAAGAGTAAATGAATAAAAAATAAATGCTGCGTCCTGAATATGTAGAGCCAGGTTATGAGAGATCTAACATTGTTGACGACGTACTTCTGAGACGGAAGGTGATGATGAAAATGAGATTGACGAGGATGAGAAATGGCGGAGGTGAAGGTGGAGATGGAGGTGGGGCTGTATACATGATTTGATTGGTCGATTGGGACCTACCTTTCAGGCTTATTAGGTCAGCAGGTCAGTTGCTAGTGGTTGGTCCGTGCGAGGTTTTTCTCCCCTTCGTTTTCTAGCGGCTTGTCCAGTTCTTGCATTTCTCTCGAAGGAAAAAAAGGTGCATCTGCAAACCTTAGACCAAAACATCTATCCTCCCTCCACTCTCCTCTCCTCCCAATTGCAATTCAGTTGCAATTGAATTTTCCTTTTTTTTTCACCCCAGAGGATTAGACATACCTCTTTTTTTAATATGTTCCGCAACGCCCTTAGACAGTCTACCCGCGCTGTGAGCGCAATCTCTGCATCGGGCAGAGTCGTTGCGGTAGGTCGAATATCTCCATCCACCCGACTGCCTCCCAATTCCATCCAAGAGGCGATGCGATCGGTCTTAATGCATCTCTCAAGCTTCCACCCGGGTCAATTGGGTCGTTTGAGGTCAACCGAAGTCTTTTTTTTGAATCTCGGAGAGCTCTGGAAAGCTCGCAAGCAAGCTTGGCAATTTCGGACTCTCGGCTAACTTCATCTTTGTGTTTTCAAAAGGCCCGAAATGCCGCACCGGCCGTCATCAACATGCCGGCTCGGTTCTACGCCGCCGATGCCAAAGCTTCTCCCACAGAGGTTTCTTCCATCCTTGAACAGAGAATTCGAGGAGTATCGGAGGAAACAAACTTAGCTGAGACTGGCCGTGTTCTTTCTGTCGGGTATGTTGTGTGGGCCCTCGAGCGAGAGATTTTCAACCTTGGCGCGAAACATCATTCAATATTGCTCCTCGACATCACCAACTATCGACCATCGCCGTTACAATTATATATGGACCAATGCTCGCTAGGCGATATGATCGTGGATGCTGACGTCGCCCTTGTTTAGTGATGGTATCGCACGTGTACACGGTATGGCCAATGTCCAGGCCGAGGAGCTTGTCGAGTAAGTGCACCCATGGTTTTACTTGCTAAACACCCCCAACTGACTGTATAGATTCGCTTCCGGTGTGAAGGGAATGTGCATGAACCTCGAAGCCGGACAGGTCGGTGTTGTGCTTTTCGGTTCTGACCGTCTGGTCAAGGAAGGCGAAACCGTCAAGCGTACCGGAGAAATTGTGAGCTTCACCCCACCACCGCAACCGAATAAATCATGCCTCTAACAAGACTAGGTCGATGTCCCCGTCGGCCCGGAGCTGCTCGGTCGTGTTGTCGATGCTCTGGGTAACCCCATTGACGGCAAGGGTCCCACGAACGCCAAGGAGAAGCGCCGAGCTCAGCTGAAGGCCCCCGGCATCCTGCCCAGACGATCCGTCAACCAGCCTGTCCAGACCGGCCTTAAGTCCATCGATGCTATGGTTCCTATTGGTCGTGGACAGCGTGAGCTTATCATTGGTGACCGTCAGACCGGAAAGACCGCCGTTGCTCTTGATACCATTCTCAACCAGAAGCGGTGGAACAACACTAACGACGAGACCAAGAAGCTGTACTGTATCTACGTTGCCGTCGGTCAGAAGCGATCTACCGTTGCCCAGCTCGTCAAGACCCTTGAGGAGAACGACGCGATGAAGTACACCATCGTCGTCGCTGCTACTGCGTCCGAGGCCGCCCCTCTCCAGTACATTGCTCCTTTCACTGGCGCGTCGTGAGTAAATTCCAGAGTTCTTTTTAGCCCCAACCACCCCAAAATAGCAATTACTGACAACCAAAAGTGCTGGGGAGTGGTTTCGTGATAAGTAAGTAAATTCCCGAGTTCTTTTTTGCCCTTTCCGTTACCATCCCATGAGTACATATTGTCAAATTGGGAATTTGTGTGAGCACATTGATCCGGAAACATGCATTAGAGGCTTCCCAACCACCCAAAAACAGCAATTACTTACTCCAAATGTTGTAGTGGGAGGCACTCTCTCGTCATCTTCGACGATCTGTCCAAGCAGGCTGTCGCCTATCGTCAAATGTCGCTTCTGCTGCGTCGTCCCCCCGGACGTGAGGCCTACCCCGGTGACGTCTTCTACCTTCACTCGCGTCTGCTGGAGCGTGCTGCCAAGATGAACGACAAGCACGGCGGTGGCTCCATGACTGCCTTGCCTGTCATTGAGACCCAGGGTGGTGATGTGTCTGCCTACATTCCCACCAACGTCATTTCCATTACCGACGGTCAGATTTTCTTGGAGTCTGAGCTCTTCTACAAGGGTGTCCGACCTGCCATCAACGTCGGTCTGTCTGTGTCTCGTGTCGGTTCCGCCGCCCAGCTCAAGGCCATGAAGCAAGTCGCTGGTTCGCTGAAGCTTTTCTTGGCCCAATACCGTGAGGTCGCTGCCTTCGCCCAGTTCGGTTCCGATCTGGATGCTGCTACCAAGCAGACTCTGAACCGAGGTGAACGTGTAAGTGCCAAGCCTTTTCGTTGATTGAGGAACTACGCTAATGAGGCTATCTACAGTTGACCGAGCTCCTCAAGCAGAAGCAATACTCGCCTATGGCCGTCAACGAGATGGTTCCCCTAATCTTCGCTGGTGTCAACGGTTTCCTTGACAATGTCCCTGTTGGTAGCGTCCTCCAATGGGAGGCTGACTTCTTGTCGCACTTGAAGACGAATGAGTCGGACCTGCTTGCTTCTATTGATAAGGAGGGTGCGCTCAGCAAGGAGCTCGAGCAAAGATTGCGGGACGTTGTTGACAAATTCACAAAGAGCTTCATCTCCTAAATGATAAACTAAAGAGCATCAGCGGGAAACTGTCTATACCTGGGGGCCTGAGTTGGTGGAACATGTTTCATTTAGAGGTCTGAATTGTGTTTCGACGGGTGCCGATTACTGAGGAGATGGGTTAGGGGTGGAAACAATAGTCCAGTCCAGCCCTTGTAAAATAGAGCCAAACTCAAGAGCACTCGATTCCATTTGTCCTATATCTTGTCCCGTCATGATTCTCATCTTATAAGCTAAACGAATTCAACACTATGGGTGGGGTTGGGTTGAAGCTCGCGAAACTAATGCCGGTGAGTGGAGCTTGGGTTAGTGACATCATACCACCTCAACTAACATCGAACCTCATCATCTAACGATCCGGGGCTTCTTCCAACGGCATATTTTCAACACGAATTTCTCTACTTCATAAAATTAGCTATACGACCATTCTGTCAATTCAAAATCTATTCTCGTACAATAAGCCAATTCATGTTTATTGAACCCCGCTCGCAAATATTCCAAGCTGTTTCCGGTCGATCTCGCGTGGTACCCGGCGGTACAACGAGCAAGCAGTTCGTCGCACCAACGTTCGACTCCAGGCCAGTTAAGCAAGCGTCGTTCGTGCGGAAGTAGAATGAGCGCCGAAGCCGTCGACATGTCGGCGACTACGCGCCAGATCCTCGGCAAAGTGCGCCAGATGGTGCCGCCAATGCTGGAGAAGTTCCACAAAGGTGAGTGAGCGAGCGAATATACGCATATGGGCAAGCATGCGGACGGAAAGAGAAGCTCCCAGCTACGATGGGACTACCTGATGAAGTACTTAGACGGGAGGGAGTGAGGGAAGCGGGACATGGGTACAAGATAGATGTTAACCGGTGGATTCCAGGTCAGTTGGGCCGCGTGGCCGTCATCGGCGGCAGCGAGGACTACACCGGCGCGCCGTACTTCTCGGCTATGGCAAGCGCCCGCTTGGGCTGCGATATGGTACGTGGTGCGATGATGGATGCTTTTTCCCTCATTTCCGATCCCCCCTCTCCTCGCGACACGGGCTATCTCCCTCTTCCCTCTACAAAGACAAGACCCAAGAAACGAAGCTAAGAATCGCGCGCGCTACAGTCCCACGTCATCTGCACGCCCGCCGCCGCGGCCGTGATCAAGACATACAGCCCGAACCTGATGGTACACCCACTGATGCGACAATCGCCTGCTCCTCCTCCCCCCGAAAATACCACCTCCACCAATTCCACTAACACTACTGCTAATACCGACAACAACGACGACGAAGCGACGCGCATCTCGCGCGGCATCATCGACATGCTCCCCCGCCTGCACGTGCTGGTGGTGGGCCCCGGGCTGGGCCGCGACCCGCTGATGCAGGCGACGTGCGCGCGCGTGCTGGCCGCGGCGCGCGACCGCCGCCTCCCCGTCGTGCTCGACGCCGACGCTCTCGCCATCGTGCTGCGGACCCCCGAGCTCGTCATGGGGTGGCGCGAGGTCGTGCTCACGCCCAACGTGGTCGAGTTCGGGCGGTTGTGGGACGGGCTCGGACTCTCGCGTGATGATGGTGGAAATGGTGTGGGAGGGGGAAACGGAGGGGGAGGGGAGGATAATGGCAATGCGGCCCGGGTCGAGGCGTTGGCGCGAGCCCTCGGCGGCGTCTGTGTTGTCCAGAAGGGCGCCGTGGATTTGATTAGCGATGGCGAGAACGCGACGCTTACTGTTGATGTGCCCGGTGGGCGCAAGAGGAGTGGGGGGCAGGGCGATACGCTGACCGGGTCCATCGCCACGTTCCTCGCCTGGCGAAGGGCGTACCTGGACGGTATATGGGATCATGGCGGTGGGCTTGGGGAGGAGGAGATGTTGGGGCTGGCGGCGTTTGGGGGTGCGGCTATCACGAGGGTGAGTTGTTCACTTGTCCCGAGAAAGAGAGAGAGGGATTTGTCCACGGATCTATTTATCTATCTACCCTGTCGATATATCCGCCGCCTCGAGCGAGATGGATAGATACATACTTAGACGACTGGGTTACTGATTATGCTATCATAGGAATGCTCCCGCCGCGCCTTCGCGAAGAAAGGCAGGAGCCTGCAGGCTAGCGACTTGACCGACGAGGTCTACGACTCGTTCATCGCCCTCGTCGGGGAGCCGGATACGCAAGGGTAGGTAGGCACGCTACGCTAAGCCGAGTCCTCGGATGTGAAGGGAAGATTTCAGAGGGCTTGTTTGTGCTGACGGGTTGCAGGTAGATCAGGTCATGACTACGAGACTGCTGCTACTACAGCACATTCAAGGTTATAGATGAAATCCCCAATGTTTAACAGCCTTGGCTGGCTCACTAGCCGGCTTTACTTATAGAGGATGATAATTAGGTGTGTATCTTGATATAGGTATCTGCTGGCTAGAAGACGGCATGTAACAGACCACCACTCAACGCGGTTACGACTAACTGGCTCTTGGGATAATATATTTACTAAAGAGCTCTTGTACATAGATGAATAACACGGGCAGACAGGCCAATAGGTACGATTATACGCGAACAGGAATATATATATATATATATATATAAGATGAGATGATTCATGCAAACGATGAAAGTCATCAGAAGTTACATAACGGCGTACTACCTACGTTACCTCGAAAGCTCCGTAAACCCGTCAAAGCAGAATGGCTCGAATGTATATGACGTTAGAGATAGCGCGAGAGCATATACAGCTTAACGAGGAGAGCAAAGGCATTGCTGATATACCGTACGTACACTGACGTGGGTATGAACCGTTGGTCTGTTCTCTCACAGGCGAAGAGTCATGTGTAGATAGGCTCTGTGCGTCCTGGGCAACGAGGGAAAATGAGACCAACACCGCCGTGACACCAGATTCAGAGAGTTGGTGCCAGTTGCGCAAACTGCCATGTTTGTGTGCTGCTGTGCTGTGAAGGCCTTAAGCTCGGAGATTGACTTGCTCCCGTGCCAGTTCTCGACGCGGGTTTCCCATGCTTGTACTCAGTAGGACAGCTCGGGGGATTATTTTCACAGTCCTTCGAGGACCAGCGTGCACGACCAGCGAGCTAGCGGCTTGCTGGAGTATCTAGAACTTTGATAATCACGGAGTGGGAACGCAGAAATCTGCAATCAATCAGCAGGATCTCGCATAGCATGCAGCCTGCCTTGAGGATAGCGAAAGAATGTTAGATAGCCTTGTCGAAGAGGAATGCCAAACCCGATGTCAAGGACGCGGTATTATCCCAAGCTTGGCTCGAATGGTGGCTACCTATGATCGAGATTAAACTCGTAGCCCCTAGTCGCGTCTGTCATCGGAACGATGCATCGGCCGACAGGAGACAAGCAAAAACTTTTTTAGGTCGAGGGCACGTAGGACTTGAGGCCTTGTCGGCGCTGCTGTAGAACGGTTCTGGCGGGACGGCCCTCTCGCTTCAATACGAGACCCATTGGCTCGTCAGTTGTAGGTTACCGTGCACTAAGACACATTGCCGGGTCGGTACGACAGGAGATATGTGACAGCTTTTAGAGTACGATCTCTTTCTAGCCGACTGAGATGGTCGACGAGAAGCCAGTCATATGGCCTCGACGCTAGTTCAAGACCCGAATCTCCGAATTGGCCGGCCTCTTTGTCTGCCTCGGTGATCTGTCAGTCGCTCATACAGTCATGTTTGATTAGAGGAGTAGCATCTTACCTCTCATGGGCAGAAATTTGCCTGCTGTGGATTACGAAGACATAACCAGGCGCCCATGTACAAGCGTTACAAAGAGAAAAAGGGTGGTCTTCGGGAAGCACCGACGATGTGAACGATGCTCCCTGGCTCCAGGCCGGTCTTACGCCGAGACGGCGGAGTCAGATCCGCAATATGTGACGAAAGCTTAAGGATCTCAGGGCATTGGCTACTATGACAGCATAATGCGTCAACTTCTAGGAGGCCTGTGGAAGAAGCAAGCACTACAAACGCGTCCTTGAGTCTTGACCATTGACACCCTCCGGAACGATGCTCGGCGAACCATGGGGGGCACTAAACCCTGGAGATCTCGCATTAGGAAGTCTGCGAATGCATCTAGGTAGGCAGGCTAAGTAAATTTGCATATGCGTATATGAACTAGACCAGAGGCAAATTACCTACTTGGGCGAAGCGACTAGCAACTACCATATGCACGATTGAATGATCGCACGAAGATAGGGGGTTGGGTTCTTAGAGGCGTACCGATCGATCCGGTTTATCGAGATACTAGGCCACAAATATCGACATATGGCCTCATCGAGCATGTCTAGTCCCAAGTAAACGAGAACAATCAGCAATACGCTGTGGGTTCCCGAACCAGCATTTGAAGCTTAATTGACTTCCCATGTCACCCGAGCAGTTCATGCAAGTTTGTGTGCGCCCCCGAGTTTAAATGCACAGCGCATCCGCGTGGGTACCGCGGGACCTGGCATGCAGGAGACTTCCAGTTTGTGTGGTTGTATATCCTCGAAGCGAATCTGGCTTTTGGAGGAGGCCGTTCGAAGCGGGGGGGTGAGAGGAAAAAGAAAAGACATTGATCCAAAGGAGGCGGGGTCAGACCGCCGGCATCATTACATTTTTAAGACAGGCGTCCTGGTTAAGCATCCCTGATGATGAGGTTGGTTTTGTTCATGAGATCTGTTCAGCTTGTTCAGCTTAATAGAAGTTGAAGCTGACGACGCCAAGGGGGGCATCGATGATTGGATCTCGGGTGACATTATATAAGCACTCTTAGGTAATGCGGTTAAGTCTAGGTAAGGTCAAACTTTGGATTTGTTCACTTCAATTCTTGCAACCTCGGTGCGAAGTACGTATGTGTGTACATGCCTACTTGCCTGTCAAAACGTACTTAGGTAAGTACCTCACTACATGTAGGTAACCCGGTAACCTTTGAAGCCGCAGCTGCCAGCTCCCCCCTAACACATACCAATACCATCAAGGCAGTGCGAAATTGAACCTTTCTTCTGTCTTATACACCCTGCCATTTCAAACTACCTACCAGACCAATGATGTCGACGTCCATACATAGTCTATAATTCCCTTGCAGTAATATGATTCAGTTCTTTCTTTTCCTTGGTACGCTATCTATACTCGTCACTACTTTAGTCAAGTAAAGGGGTAAGGGAAGGGGTAAGGGATAAGTAAAGCGTCCATTGCCGAACTGCAGCGCAAGTGGATGGAGGGCGGATGGAACCGAGCCTATCTAAAGGATGTTCATCAACCAGTCAACGTTTCGCCAAACTCAAAAAAATACCTAGGTTATTCAAGGCATTTCACTAGGCAGCCCTACACTAACCCATGGTACTTTCGGGGCTTTGCCCGTACGCTTGACAATGTTTACATATTAATTTAGTAGTCGTCCTTACGAAGACGAACAAGCCGAACCCTTTTTTAACTTCTAGTGGCTTTGGGGGGTCTTAGACAACCCACCACAGTGGGGATCGTGGCGGCCTAGAGTTCCAGACCACATCAAGCAAGTTCATCGAACATTAATGCTACTAGTATCTGGATATCACAACTTATAGTTCGTGGTATGGTTTAGTATTCTGGTAATAATAGATCGGCTTTATTGTATTATTTTTTCGGGGAGAAAAGGGGATAGATACATGTACCTACCACTCCTGGATTGCAATATCAGATTAACACACGAGATAAAGGTCTACTACACTGAACGTCTTCTAATCGAACGTTGAAGCACGTATCTATTACAAGTTACCTAGGGTTGCACCAATCACCGAAGAAGTTCCTTTGCCGCAGAAAAGTGTACCTTCATGTAGCGAGATTGGACGACATCCATACATAATATACTTACCCGATACATACACACACGAATACACATATGTAGATGTACTTGTATCTAACACCATGTACTTTGTACTACATGCTTCATTACCTAGGTATCTACACACAATACGTCAATGTCACTGCCAACTGTAAGAATGATCTTAACCCAGATCTGCCAGATCTGCCAATTCCTTTGTCGGCAGCTACGTCTTGGGCTTGTAACATTCCCAAACCGACCAGTTGCCAGCCATTTTAACCAATGATATCCATCCTGCCCCACGACTGACCTGACTAGCCCGCTAGCCCCCGGGAAGCACCCAGGACAAGGTGTGTTACTTTCTCTAAGCTTCAAAGGAGTTCGAGATTCCAGAATTTGTTTTTCTCTATCGTCTGCTTCCATATGTTGGTTATTTATGTCTACACACTCGCCAACCGACTGATATTACTCACTTATCCGCTGTTACGTGTTCCAAGTAATATCAATTATCATTCTTTTGTTCAGCTTCAATCGAATACATAGGTAAACCCCCCTTGCGCAGGTTCGCATCCCAGGACTGCAGGACCCCCAGGTGCCAGGACCCAGCCAGCCGGTCTTCTCCAATATACCGCCGCCATCACCATTATCCGCCACACCGTCGACCTGGTTTATCAATATCGTAGCCGTACCGGCCTCAGATCCAATAAGTCCCTCCGATTCGACAGCCCCAGACGCCACCACCGTCTAGATCGATTTTATTACACCATCCTTGCCCGCTTTACTACGTCTATCGTACCCGTATCTTACTTCGTATATCTTTCCAAACAAGTTCGCCGCGCGCCAGAAAATACCCTGGCAGTGTGTACTATTTCTCTATGTAGTCCCGTCTCTTCTCCCCCGGCATCGAGAGGGACTGGGATCCCTCACATCAATCTGTTGTGCCGTCTAGTACCAAAAACTGGCCTAACGGTTGTGTAATGCTGGCCCTGCGGGCTTCAAAATGACCTGTACGGCAAATATCTACTATCTGTGACACTTCATCCCATCTGCCCTCGAGCACGCTGCGGATTGCCCTTCACTAATACCATTCACTGCCGTCACCCATCGTTTCGTCTCGAAACTGTTCAGCACCCCACATCCTAATATTTTCTGCGAATGCATGGATTGTATTTCCCAAGACTCTCCGTAATCATTGCCCTCCTTCTACGATTTACACGATACAGACGAATTCACGGACGACCTATTGTATGACCTATACATCAGCAGATTTTACTTCTTGTAAGTACTAATTTAAGTTGCCATCTTCTGCGCAAGTACATACTAATTAAGGCGATGAAGAAAAGAACCCCTACAGGCCACCAACAGGTGCTTTCTTGCGAAGATGGTGAAGAGGTTTGAGAAATTGGAGAGATTCTTTGGCAACTCGAGAAAAAAGGCGAGAGGCCCAGAAACGAAGGAAAGCTTTACCTTTCCCTCGCCCACTTTCATGCGGCCGACTTCGACACATATGGCACCGCGAGAGGAACAGGTTCCATTCTCCAGACAAGTTAAAGAGCAACGATCTCACAGTCTCCCACACCAGCAAGGTAGCTCCCAAACGCGCTCCTCGGCGGACTCGACCGCCAATAGACCAAACTCAAGACGCTACTCGAATGTCCCGATGCCGACAGTTTCTGCAGTTATGGGACCTGGTCAGGAAGCATCTCATATTCCAAAGCGAGCCCATTACAAGTCACCAATGGGCTCAGTCTTGAAGGATGAATTTAGAACGAACTATGCCCAAGGCGCCTCTGGTCAAGAAGCTGTGCAAGAAAAGACAGCCAAGGGACTTCAGGACGGAGGCTTTCTAGACTGGCGCCCTCGACATATATCATCATTATTCCATGCCCTTGATTTGGAAACATCGATCCGCAGCCATCAATCCACATCCCAAGATGACACCGCCGAATCTTTGACCTTGGTGCCTTCGCTTCCTTCATCTTCTCCTATTTCACCAGCAACGAAGATAGGCTCCGCAATCGTTTCTAAACAGTCGTCCCCGAAGTCTGACGAGATTTCGACTCGAAAATTAGCACTATTCCCAAGACAATATCCATTGTCGCCGATTGTAACACCACATGTCGACTCTCCACCACCATCAGACAGCGAGGAGGAGTGTCGCCGGGCGGTAATTGACCGTTCTAAGGCACTCATCGCTCTCACTTCGCGCATTAGCCTCACACCACAGTCATCGTTTGAATCTAGATCCCGGCGGCAATCGAAAGAACTGAGGCACAAACAGTCTTTTAGGGAAACATGGGGCAACAGACCGGGAGACCCGAACGGAGTTGGCTCGGCGATGGAAGTTTGTAATAATGTTCTTCGATCTAGCCTTATCAGGAAGTCTGCGAGTATGACTACCTTGTCGACTGTCATCGGGCATGTTTCTATCAGCCGCGATCTCAAAGAGCCCACACTTGAAGAGTTCTGGGCTCTAACCGATGACGATGTTGCAGAGGCTCTAGATACCCATGAACAAGACCCTATAAGCCCGCCAACACCACCCCCAAAAGATCTACCGAAAGTTACCATCCCTCAGAACTCTATCCGGAATCTCTCTGCAAAGCCATTTGCTCCGACAGCTGCAATCAATCCTTCATCAGGAGAACTTACTCCTCCATGTACGCCGACAAATTCCCAATTCCTCACCCTGGCCTATTCGCCCTCAACACCGTCGACCGCTTTAGGGGCAATGTGGGCTGCGGGTATCGCTAGGACATACAAATTCGACCTAGTTTACGTCGTTAGTCTCTGGCCAAGTGACGAAGGAAGCTGCGTGGACTCGTCACGCCGCTCGAATTTTCGAAATCGCCAACACCGAAGACCGATATCAGAGAACACGGAATCCGGATATGATTTCGTTGCTAACCCAAACTCGAAAATGATCGGTCGGTTGCTCGCTGCTTATGGACTTAGCGAATTCCCGTCGCCTTTCGAGATTCACACGAAGTTTCATGTGAATATGCTTAGATTCAGAGGTTGGAAAGAGTATCGCGACGAGGACGCGACTCCGAGAACTATATCTCGGGGGTGGGCATGTTCCTTTTACAGCGACTATATACCGACCTCTCGTACCAGTGTGGGTACAGAGTATTCTACACAAGGTGACGTTATGAATCGAGGCATAGTTTTTGCTGCGTATACACGAAAGGCTGGCTCATCGACAATTCCTCTAGACCCGTCGCCGAACCAAGAAGCAATCCTTGAGAAGCTGTACTACGACGCGAAAGCATTCGTCAATGCTTTAGTCCATGGCGCGTAGTCGCTATGTATACACACCGGGTACTCAAGTAGACTAGCATAGCCACATAGCAAAAGCCTCCATAATAAATGAATGAACTAATCCTCGATGATTGATGCAATAGGTCTCTGTTAAAATGGAGGGGGCATCGTACAACTTGATGGACCCTAGTTTTCCCTTTGCTATAGAGCGCCCTGCTACGAAGAGAATTCGGCTTGACGTGCAATTGGCTGATACAGGAGTCGTAGGCGGTTTGAATTGTTTCTCATAGAAAATGAGGCTGACGAACTAATAATTACGCGGCGAGGGCCACATGCATCGTGGAATCTCCGTAGAATATACGTATCTCAATAACAACTTGCCAGGGTTAAGCCCACATCAACGAGCATAGAAGACAGCCTGACAAACCGCAGTCAGCACGATCCCCACGCTCTACATAGTCATTATGTGCAGTTCAGAGGCTCACCCCCTGCTCCATGGAAATACTTAAAGTGGTAGAGTTTGTCAGCCCCGAGTTTTAGGTCCCTCTTCCTTCTCCTGTCCTTTTTCTTCGTAGAGAGGAGTTTCTGGGTCGTTTCGTGGTGTGTATGTGAGTCATGTTGGTCGTCAGTCAGAAGCCATGTAGCGACGAACAACGGGAATGAGTAATGGGCAGTAAGCAATGGGCGGCCTATGAACATACGTAGTTGGATAACGGTTGATTGATAGAAACTAAGCAAAACCACTATAGTTGTCTGAGGCTTGAATCAATCTGACGTAGGTCGGTGGTTCCGATGGAAGGGGGCTGAATGCGCGGACCGTCCGACGGGAATACCTCGCTCCTTAGTCAACCCCTATTTTAAGGGGTAAGTCCCAGTCAGCGTATTAGAGGCCTTCGCGTACGATGACTGGAGATATCGGTGAAACAAGTTGTCTAGGAAAGCTTTATGTGTCATGATAAAACTAATATGCGTATTCACCTGTGAATGATCTCGGGGAGTTGGCTTTCAGGGGTCCACAAATGAAGTCCCCTATTCACCCCCTGAATCTGCTGCTGTTGCTGATGCTTCTTGAATAATCTGCTGCAAGTCTTCCTCATCATCATTGTACTAGATATTTCACTCAGTTATATGAATATAACCCCAAATTCTGTGAAATGTGTCAAATTGGATTGGGCAACAACTTAGTTTGACTCGAGTTCTGAAAAGAATCACTCCAGAGTCAAGTTAATGAATTATTCGACTCGCTGCATATGTTTTTTCCTCGCTAATGATATGAATAGAAGTGGCTTTTTCGCATCATGAGACCAAAAAGTCGTTGCGTTGAAGTCCTACCTATGAACTTATATAGGTATACATGATCATGGAAACTATTATGTCGGTAATTACGATTATAGTTATATCATACTTAGGCCATTACTAAGGCATTTACAATAATATTAGGACATATGCTAGGGTCTTATTTCTCGACCAATCTCTCGGCCACCTTGTTCATCTGAGCGGCTGCAGCCGACCTCACCTCGTCGACCGCTGTATTTCGCGACTCTTCCAGGTCCTTTGCTGTCCGAGCACCTACTTGCTCAATCTTCTCAATCTCATCTGCTACTCTCACTCCCCCCTCGTCGACGGCCCGTGTAGCTTGTGCTCCGCGTTCTCTAGTCTCCCGACCCAGCTGCTCTTTATGCCCGGCAATATCTCTGATGACGGCCTCCTCGAAGCCGCGAACGCCTTCCCTGACCTGCCTCCCATGTTCGAGAATAGTGTGCCCAACACCCTCGGTCTTCTTCTCAATGCCCGAGGCTAGCCTCTCAACGACGCCATCTAAGCCCTTCAGCTTGCTCGCCAGCCCCTCGATCTTGGAGACGTCGATGCCGCCGATCTTGGTCTCGCCGTCCTGCGCGAAGCGCTTCGCGTTGGTGATCGTCGTGTAGCTGTCGGGGGTGTTCATCTCGATCTCCTGCTTGGTGTCGTTGTACATCTTGTCGACGGTGCGGACGACCTCGAAGACGTCGAGCGTGCAGCCCGCGCGCGAGAAGTCGCGCTCGCGCTGCTCGATGAACTCGCGGATCTTCTTCCACTCGTTGCCGTAGTACTTGAGACGCCCGGGCAGGCCCGACCCCTTCAGGAACGTGAGCAAGCCCGCGATGACGGTGTTGATGGCGCCGAAGGCCGTGACGGCACCCCTGCCGGCGCCGGCGGCACCCATCGCCGTCAGCGAGGCCGCGACCACGATCTGCAGGAAGTAGCACGCGTTGATGAGGATCGAGAAGACCTTGAACCTGTCCTTCGCCTTCCGCTCCGAGTGCACGACGCGCGCGTATATGCCGATGTTGGCCGCGGGGCGGGTTCCCACGGGGCTGGATTCGGAATAGCCAAGGTAGGGTGAGGTGTTGATGCCCAGGAGCAGACGAAACAGTGTCAGAGAATCGTCCTCGGGTATTTGGTAGCTTCGGTGACCTTGTGCCGGGGGGAAATGGGAGTCGTGCCCCACGGTCGAGGCTATAGTGTTCGAACCGAGCCCTCTCCCGGCAGCGACATTGTCAGCATGTTCCTCGTCCATACGGCCTTCGCGAGGTTTTCGCCGGAACGCCAACCGCCATATCGCTTCGATTAAGGAGGCCATATCGCATGGTTCTCCTCCTGGCGGCCTTGATAGACATGGACGATGGAAGGAGACGCCAAAGAAGAAAAAAAGATTGTGAAGTCTCGGGGCCAAGAGGACATCTAAATCACGGGCGTTTTCCCCAAGGCGCGTGTATAAGCCGCATCAAGATGCATTTGTTCAGCTCGCCTCGAGGTCGCAGAACTTCCCAATGTGTGCGAAGGTCGCCCAAGAGGGGATTGATCAGCGCCGTCAAAGGTTCAGGCTGCAACCTAAAGCCGGCGCAGGGAGGCCAATCAGAGACATAAGAGAGACGTCGGCGTCTGCAAGATTATGTGCCATACGCGGATCCTGGGGAAGCGATCGAGCGCCGTTGGGCGGAAGCGTCTGGCCTTTGTATATGGGTGGTAGAACCAGGTTAAATTGATTGATGCATATGATGTATTATGTAGGCAGATGAGGTCTTCGGGAACCATACCGAGTCGCCGAACACTCGATCCCCGGATGTCTACCGAGACACCCTGGTGAAACTATTTACATTAGCGCACTTGGAAGAAGCAATTCAGAAGTCTTAGGAAGGACACTCAAATTTCTTTTTCTAATACAAATACGTCAATAAGACGATCATTGGGGAGTTGTAGGGTTACATGAAACCACTTGCCAACATTTGTAGCTGGGCTACAGGTGTGCTTTTAGAAATATTTTTATTGGTGGACTTTCTGTTATGTCCAAATCCTGTGCGAGATTTCTACATGATCCTTGGAGTAATCATTAGCTCGTAACCCTTGAATGACAAATTTCTACATTCTACATAGAGCCAATACGAAGCGTGGCCAAAGGAAAGCAGTCTTGTTTACCACTGGGTTGAGCAAAATGGTAAAATTATCCAGACGGTTCTCTAAAGACCATACCTAATGTTGTTGAACAGAGGAGGCCCCCTGGTACTTACCTCACACTTCTAATCCTATCGCTTATTTATGATTAGTTATCTTTATAACAATTGAAAACAACAGCAATCATCTCTAATTGACCCAGATGTCCAAGGATTCCATTGTAATGCTGAGTTCTGAGCTGATACTACTTTGACTTCAGATATCGTGCACTTGATTTGCGGCTATAGTACAATATACGTTAGTGGAGCCTCGTCTCTGGCTGTATTGGATCAGGACGCTTTGTAACTTCGTAAGAAGAAAAAAATATAACATCTACTACCCATGATAATTCATAACAAACTTCCCTCCTAAGTGACCCAGTGCTTAAGTGCTTCGTTATTAAAAATTGTGAGTACAAGGAATCCCATAATCAATGTTCAGGAGACGGGCTTCCCCTATTTCCCTTCCTTGGCATCTCCACCATGTTCGATCTCTATTCTCTACTCGTCCTCAAAGAATCCCCATTCTTCTTTTGGGCTATAAGTAGCAAGGTTGAGTTGATTCCCAAGGGCCAGTTTCTGAGTGTTAGTCTCATTATTCCTCAAAATTTTAGCTTAAACTTAATAAAGGTACGGATCTACGCAAACATTTCGATAATGATATTCACGTTCTTCAAAAACTACTTGGACATGGCTATTCCATTGTTCATGCGTCTATGGAAAAGCATATGAGATACGAGTCAAGGAATATGCTGCATACCAAAATAGCACAGAGGGAACTAGCTATCCTACCTTAGCAAGACTTAACACCTCTCAATGTCCAAGCACACTACGTATATCAAAGTTCCTTTAAACCCTGGATAGCGGTCGAATTATCAGAATCTGAGAAGCATATATCTCTGTTATAGCCATGAGGTGAAGGAACTTTACTGACACTGTATTTCAACAAGTCCTTGTTCGGCTCGGATACACGGGAGACGTCCGACACATGGAGATATAGAAACAATACCTTCGGCCACAAAGATAGGTCGAGCAAGCATCTCAGGTTGAAGACAAGGTTCAATAGTTGCATCAAATTAGCATCGGGTGAGGTGACGGCAATATTTCTAATTACCTACAGTACTCTAGAATACTCTTGAGTAGGCCGTGATTTGAGCTTGAACCTATTGGAGGGTAAATTAACGACGAACAAGATATTCGAGACTTTTCGAATCTAGAGCTAGAAGTCAAACAACTCTTAGGATATCGCCATGTAGCCTTGCTAGTAGATGATAGGAGCGAACAAATATGAGTAAGACCCAATCAGACCTGAGTCAAAGCGGCCAGAGGCGGTCATCTGAAATCATCTTATCTAACACCCAATCACGAGAGGAAAAGGAGGTATCCACTTTCCATTCTTGGGTCAAGGTTAAAGATGATCCCCGTTAACTACCTCTTAGATGAATCATGGCTTCCTAGTACCCGATTCAGAGAAACATCAGAGAACCAAAGCCTGAGAAGTAGAAATTCTAAGAAGAAAAAAAGTTGAATGTTTGCACGGTGATGACTACTATTTCAAAAATTAACTTGTAGAATGTTTGGATTGCTGAATGAAAACTGATACGGCCAAGAACAAAGTAGAAGAATTATGTCAATCTAACTATCGGTATTAGAGGCCACTTGTAAGATCTCAACATTCTAACAATAGTAAGGTAGAAGCTACAGAGAATTTTGAAAATACTAGTAGGGCGTAATCAAATAAAGAAGATGTTAGCGTTCCTGTGAAGGTTCTGGAAGAAAGAATTAAGAACAATAGCTTTGGTTCTCTAACAAACGCCAATGATACCACGGTTTAAGGCAACAAGACAAAAGCATGGTATAGCCAGAGATTAAATATTAGGATCAGATATTCCATAAACTAGTAGACCCTAAAGTTGTGATCTATTCAATTCCATGAGCAGCTCTTTTAGATATACCTAGATCACTCTTATGTACCGTGTAGACGGATGCGTGACATCAAGCTTTACACGAGAACCCACTTTCGATTCAATATAAATTCTCAGTTGAATGAATCATAACCTTGTAGATGATGGGAAGACAATCTTGTTGTGAAACGTCATTCTATAACAATCACTTGTTCGCATAAGAAATAGTTGTTCACGCAAAGTAATAGTTGTTTATGTAACTCTAGGTATGTTGCCCTTAGCATAAAACCATGCCCAACCCTCACTAAGCACTTCTCGAATTCCACAACCAGTAAGCACACCCACTTCTAAAGCAAAGCTATCAGGTTTTATCCCCTTCCTACACGATGAGTCCAATGAGTGCTTGGCAGGCTGTCGCATCACCCTACTATGCGAGGGTCATCCCAGCTGCCCTTCCTACTTTTGCAGAAATTATCGCCTCCAGACATATTATCTACAGTTCTGATGATCGGACCATTGTTCGTATCGGCCGACATTATGTAGCTAAATTTGGGCGAGGTGTGAGTCTTATGGAGGGCGAGAATATGGTGTTCCTGAAATCACATTATAGGAACCTGAAGATACCAGAGGTGTACGCTTTTTATAAAGAGGCGACAACAAGGAACAAAGTCATCATCATGCAGTACATACCAGCTAGGCCCCTTAGGGACATTTTACCCGATCTGAGCAGCAGGGAGAGAGACGATATCACTCAGCAAATTCGCTCAATAATTCGCAAGATTCGCTCGATTCCAGCCCCGAATTTCTACGGCGCCATTGGGGAGCGCCCGTTTGCAAATGCGTATTGGTCTTTAAACCCGGGGCCATTCTACTCTGCGAGAAAGATCGGCGATACATTATTCGATATGAAGCTCGAACCGGGCGCCGTAAACCGAAGCGTAAACGCAGGAGTCTACCGAACGGAATTCGGCCGCATGACTCGAGATTTTGACTACCCTGTGTTCTCGCATGGCGACCTCCATACCCAAAACGTTCTGGTAACAGATGATGGGGTCGTGTGGATCATAGACTGGGAGACAGCGGGCTTTTATGCAGCGTATTACGAATACACCATCACTGCCTATCAGACCCGAAGAATCAGAGAGCGGTGGCGAGAGATGGCTCGCGGTTTTCTCGGCCGCCATCACGCACCGCCAACCGAGTGTATTGATAGGGCTTACGAGGCCTATTTTGGACGCAGACGGAACTAAGTCGTTACTATAGCTCAACTAAGTACGCTTATACACATAGAGAGTAGTCGCCACAATCTCACTCTGTACCAGGTGGCCTCTGCTGATAGGAATCACCCATTGAGGTGATGTATCGGGTGTCAGTTTATGCGGATCACAGTATGTATCATAGACTTGCAAAGGTCTAGGGAGGATCTAGGAAGAGCGTATTAGTTAGCAATACACTTAATAGGTAATAATACTTGACACCAAGAAAGTCCGTACCAAGTCATGATCTCAATCCTCGTGAAGTTCATAGTGATGTATTTACACATCGAGACGTTATTCTCGCTGTAATAAGAAAATGAGTATTAATTTTCATGATCGCAGCAATTCCAACCGCATTTCCATTGGTGAAAATCAAAAGGATTGGAGTTAGCAGAATTTCCACTAACTCAGTATTTCAACATCCATTTGATAGTACCCTCGTCTCGGAAATCATTAGACTGAAAAAAAACATCTCGATAAAATCTGAATCAGTACAACGCGTCTTCAGTTTACATGTGATATTTTCTTCTTCTTTTTCTTTCTATATACATATACATCGTCGCAGTGTGAAGGATCACTGAAGGTAAGTAGATCCTACACTCCGAAGACACAAAGGGACGGCACACCATATCCCCGGAGATCACCCTTTATCAAACGATCTCTAATCTATTGTAATTAGTTTAGAATATAACTTCTTTTCAACTGAGAATCACGGCACCGGCTATTTAATGATTACAGGTATCAAATCATTATGAGATATATATATAATACCTCTTTCTATGCTGCTATGTATTAACAGTGGAGATTTTGGGGTCTGCAATCGCGTCCTTATAGTCCACGCGACCTAGGCTGATCCTTCAACAAACAGAGCGCTTCCCACGTTCGACTTCAGCCACCCCCTTAGCTATCATGCCTCAAGAGGAACGGTATCCACAAAGGCACCGAACATCACATCTCGGCTTCCACTGACTCCAGCCTCCGACACCAGCTTTCTCAGCTCTCGCTCCTCCTCCACTGTGATTACGACTCCGGACGCGCCGAAGTTCTCCTCCAGGTACGATACCTTCTTCGTGCCGGGAATCACGAAGATGTTGTCGCCCTGTGCCATGATCCATGCCAGCACCAACTGGCCGGGCGTACAGCCCTTGCGCTGCGCCACCTCGGTGAACTTGTCCACCAACTCGAGGTTCTTCCGGAAGTTCTCGCCCTGGAAGCGGGTCAATATCCCGCGCACGTTGCCGGCCCCAAAGTCGGCCGCCGAGCGGAAGCGTCCCGTCAAGATGCCCCGGCCGAGCGGCGAGTAGGCGAAGACCGAGACGCCTAGCTCCTTGCAGGTGTTCAGGAGGTAGGTGCCGGATGGGCCCTCGATATCCAGCGTCCAGGGGTTATATTCCACCTGTACCGCCTGGATGGGGTGAACGGCATGTGCGCGGCGGAGCGTCGCGGAGGATCCCTCGGAGAGGCCGAGGAACTCGACTTTCCCCTCCCTAGGTGTGGCGCTGTGAGCGATTCCGACTTCGTGGAGATTTCAGCGATTGCACGCCTCCTCACTTACCTCACCAGTTCTTTCATCGCTCGGACAGTTTTCTCAATGGGAATCTCCGGGCTTACACGATGCACGTAATAGAGATCTACGAGGCCCACTACCATAACGGCCCTGCGTATGGCCACCTGTATATAAGGGGGGATCTACCTCGCTTGGCTTCACCTTGCACTCGATACACCAGGCGCTACGCTCTTTAGCTTCGTCCCATATTGATACAAGCTAATAATAGAAGTGGCATCCTTACAACGCAGATATATTCGGTTTTGACGGAAAAAGTGGCCAAGGGGCTGCCTGAGCACATCATAACACGGCCCACAACAGCTATTAAGGGGCAATCAAGTGGTCAGATGAGTCTATCGATGTGTCTGGTAGCTTCTTACTAATCGATCTGATATTTGCGAGGTGGGTATACGTAACAGAGCGAGAAGAAGGTATATGGTAAGAGTTTATTGATCTCTGGTTCGCCCTCAACTCGGGGTGGATTCGTTCTCTACTTATTGCTAGAAACGCCCAGAATGTAATGAGCCGGGCTTCTGACACTGAGTAGGGGGAACAAACAGCCTCAACGATGTCGCCACTTGATGCTGGATATATTTGCAAGCTTACCTCGGTAGCTGCCAACCTTTTCGTCTCAAAATACACCCCAGGCACAGAATCTTAACTACCTTTAGTTGTGCAAAGAGATTCCCTCCCGGGGTTTCGGGTTACGACTGCATGTGGGATATATATGTAACAGATCGAGAGAATAATAGGCATATACATAGAGGTTTATTGATCTCTGGCTTCCTATTACAGAGCAGCCACGCTGCCCTATTGTGCTCGTTCTCGCTCGAATTAGGCTTCCTCGCCTCCCACTCGCTAAATTCCTCTTCATACTCGTAATTACCGTAACGCTCTAGCCACTGGTCGTAGTACTCGTACCGGCTAGCCGCTTTGCGTCTCAGGTGTCCGCTACGACGGCTTCTGATGAGATGCCGTGCGGCCTCAGTGTCGAGACCGAGACTCAACTCGTGCGTGAGCTGATACCTAAACCACCCGGGCAGCTTGCACAGTAGGGGGTGCCTCCTCCGGCTGTTCAGCCGGGCCCTGCGGCTCAGGTACCGTGTCGACAGGAACCCGCTCACCCCCGACGTCTGACCACTTTCACTTAGCGATTGGAGACCCGGCTCTGATACGTTTAGGTCAATTATAACCGGGTCGTGTTGTGGCAAGTGGCTCGTGTCCTCCAATGTGCGAGTCTCCTGTTCCGATAGAAGCACGGTACGGCCAACCTGCTCGAGTGGCACCTTGTTGTCAACCTCTTACGGCAGCTGGCCTTACTCACTAGGGACTTCTTACAGATTACCAGCCAACTCCTCTAGCGCCCTGCTAGTATTGACATCTAAGCGCGGGAGGTTATTATCAGCGACATTGTCGACCACATCTGACTATCCGCGAACGCCAGCTACGTCACCGTCGTCCTTATTCGGGTTTTCGACAGGCTCCCCGTCAGGGTCCTTGGTAACGTTGTTGTCGGGGTTCTCCACCTACGGACCTCCCGAATCAAACTTTCTAAGGTCCTCGTTGGGTCTAATCAACTCCGTACGCGACGCCTCTCAAACTGCAGAAAAGCTCAACCTCAGTGTACATCAAGATATAATGTGAGCCTGATTCTCCTATTATAGTTATGCCTCAATTATAGGGTAGTGAATTCGCGACTATTCAACAGCTAGACCCGGAAAGATAGAGAGACGTTGGTCGGTCACGAAGAAGGCCGGCAGCCCGTGATATGTCAAAACATGCTCCTATCCGGGCAAGTTGGTGGAACTGCCAAAGCTAACTACCTGACCTCATAGGTATATTAATCGCTCAAAGCACTTGGAGAAGCCGAACACGGCTATTCGCACATGGCAGCTCGAGGAGGATGCTATCAGATACCAGGACGGCGGCAAACGGCAAGACGGAATATGCCCAACGTGCGTCCATGGGGCAAGGCAAGTAAGATAGCCTTTTCTTGTAGGCCTATCGACATCTTCGGCAGCAGTGATCACGATTCCGACTTGGAAAGGCTACAGCTTCATACCTACTTCGTCTCAAGTTATGCCGTTACTCAAGCTGCTGTAGCTAGTCAGTGAATTAAGCTTGTTATAATCACACTGGCTGCTGCTCCCTAGGATCCGTACTGGATAGGGATGGTGACCTAGGTATGGTCTGGGTGCTGATCTGATGCCTACTGTAGTTAAGATTGACTCTTCATTCGATACCTAGTTAGCTTGTCAAAGTTATAATAATAAACGTTAACTAGCTCTCACAAGTAAGTTCCAGGATAGAAATAATTAGTTAACTTGATAGACCCAATAACTGCAGATGTTTGTAGACTTGTCCCAATACGTTTTCAGTAGCGACGGAAACTTTGCATCTCTTTGTACATATAGAATTGGAATATCATCGGGCTCAATGAAAACATTAACCTGAATGGGATCATGAGATTCGCGCTAACTACTTCTTATATATTCCCCGATTAGATTGTGGGGTACGGAGATTAAACTCCCTTGCCCGCTTGTTTCATGATACGGGCACTTATACGAAGTACGTACGTAATCGAACTACTGCGTAATGAGCCCGCGATAGAATCGCCCACTAGCCTATTCCCTTAGTATCTTCTTCCGCCTATTAGAAAGATTGCTCGTGTTCGAGGTGTTCTAACACAAATCATATTCACCACGGGCTTTTATCATCGGCCGCCGCCGCGGCGATCTCATACATACACTAACACGAAGTCGATTAAACCGCAAAAATGCCCGGTAGCTTTAAGGATAAAGCTAAGTTAGGAAAGGTCTAAACTTAGCGTCTAGTACCTAACTTAATATGCTGAAAATTAAAGCATAAATACCTTACGTTACTGATTTATATAGAAAGGTACTTTAAAGTACCTTATATAAAAAAAAAATAAAAACTATTATTCCCTTTTATAGGGCGCTTTTTTTTTTTTTTTTTTTTTTTTTTTTTATACCATTAAATTTTCTATATTATTTAATACCTAAAGGAATCGAACTATAGGCCTATAGGTTACGGATTACGATATTATAATTATACTATAAATTATTACTTTATTATTTATCTTTTCGGCTATATATATTAGACTACTTATAGCAGTACTTATAAAGGTACCTATAGCAATATATATAGCGGTACTTAATATTAAAAGGGGGGGGGGGTATTAAATTTATATAGCGCTACGTTAAATTTATATAGGCGCCACTATTTAGGTTATATAACAAGTAAATAAAAAAATATCTATAGTTAGGTAAGTTCGATATTTCTGGCCAATAAATAAAAAGCTAATACTTATAGGGCCAATTATAGGAGCTAAAATTTCTTAGCGCGAAAATAGAGTTACAGATGAACCGCATTTTAACTTAGGTAAAGGCAAGCCTTTCCTAATAATCGAACTGAGCGATAACAGCCTCACGGCCTCGCAGCCATGGACAAGAAACCGGACCTCGAGGCAGGCTCCTGCTACCACAACCGCATTGTGCCCACCCAGCAAGCTTGCGCTATAATCCAACGCATCCGCGACTCTCCCACCTTCCGCCGCGCGGAACGACCAGACTCCTACCCTCCCGTCGCGAGTATCCCAAGGACCTCCCCCGAGCGCCTAGCCCAAGCTTCCGCCGATAATACGCCCGAGTCGCCCGCCGCCTCCACCGTCCTCTACCTCGCGTACGGCTCCAACCTAAGCGCCGAGACCTTCCTCGGCTGGCGCGGAATCCGCCCCCTCAGCCAGATCAACGTGTCGGCGCCGGCCTTCGACCTTGCCTTCGACCTGCCGGGCCTTCCGTACATGGAGCCGTGCTTCGCGAACACGACGCCGCGCAAGCTCCCCATCCCCATCCCCAAGCCGCCGAAGATCCCGGGCGACGGAACCCCGGGTCTACCACAACCACCCCCTTCTCCGCCTCTTAGTAGTGGTAGCAGTAGCGGCAATAGTGAAGCGTCGCCGCCGTCGTCGACCCCCAAGTGGACCAAAGGCCTCTACGGCGTCGTCTACGAGGTCACGCCCGACGACTACGCGACCATCATCAAGACCGAGCGCGGCCTCAGCCAATACCAGGACGTCCTGACGCCGTGCGTGGCCCTGCCCCCGCCCCCGTCCCTACACGTGCCCGAGAAGCCGCCCACGCCCCCGGAGCTGCCCCCGCGCCCGTTCCTCGCACACACGCTATACGCGCCGCGGCCGCCGCCTCCGCCGCACGAGGGCGACGGGGACCGCCGCTGGTGGTGGCAGCGCCTCCTATACCCCGTCCGCCGCCCGGACCCCACCTACGCCCAGCCGAGCCCGCGGTACCTACGGCAGATCCGCGACGGCGCGCGCGAGCACGGCCTGCCGGCCGAGTACCGCGCATACCTGGCGGGCTTGCGGGGGTACGAGGCGACGACGCGGCGGCAGGCGGCCGGGCGCCTGCTCGTCGGCGTCGTCTTCCTGCCGCTCGTGGCCGTCCTCGTCCTGCTCGACCGTCTGCTGGGCGAGGGGCCGCGATGGTTGGCCGTCGCGAGGCTCGTGTTTGCGAATCTGCTGTGGATCGTCTACGATGCTGTGCTGAGGCCGATTTTTGGGGATGGGGAGCGCACGATGGCTGAGGATGACGGAGGTGATGAGAGTGGGAATGAAGGCGCGAGGAGGAGAGCGATAAAAGAACGAAGGATGACGAGGCTACGTGAATCGAGGATGGAGGGCGGCGACGAGAAAAGTATGTTGCTTAGAGATTGGTAAGTAGGTGGGTAGGTGGGTAGGTAGGTGGTAGTATTGCGTGGGATGCATTGCATGATCACGTCATTTTGGTAACGATGTACGAATGACTACATGGGGACCTTATATCGGTCTTGGGATATTACGTGTCACAACGGTCTAGTATAATTCCACTCTTCACAGTATATCGTAGCATTCTTCCCTTTTTCCAATTGGTTGTTATCACGGGTAAAAAGATGTTGCAACCCATTACTGTAAGCGCGTAGGTATCACTTGCTTGTATGTAGACCGGGCCAACCGAACCAAGACTTTTAACCCAACCAACCTGCACCGCGCAATCTAGTAGTAGTTAAAAAATAAAAACAATAACGCTTAATTCGAAGTCCTCGCCACGAGTTCCGGGATATCGTCTACTGAATTTCGTCCTTCGAGGATATTAACGACGGCAGTGAACAGGGGATATTCCTGCTCCAGGTTCCGCTTCTTCAAGAAAGCGTGGACCTCGGCCGCCGTGGTCGTACCCTGTAACTTCTGCCCGTTAAGTTCCTTCTCCTCGACCTCCTGGACCGTGATGCCCTGCTCGACGGCCTTCTTGGCGCAGCGGAAGTTACGGCCTCCACTGCAACTCGTGATCAGATCCGCAACGCCCGCACTCTCCTCGGTGAAGGTGGCGGGCGACACGGTCTCGCCGAAGAACTCCTGGCCGAACTTGACCATTTCCAGGAGCCCAACGCGCATGATGGCAGCCTTGGCATTGTCGCCCCATCCCCGTCCGTCGACGAATCCCGCAGCTATCGCGACAATATTCTTCAAGGCTCCGCCGAGGGAGACGCCGGCGACGTCGGAGACCATGCGCACGTGAAAGTACGGTCGGTGGAAGAGCGTCTTGAAGGTGTCGTGGTCAAGGGGCGGGTAGTCGTGCGGGACCGGCGTCAATTTCGTCTTACTGACCCGGCCCCGAACGTCCTTGTGCTGCATGTCAACCAATGGTGTTATGCTTAGCTCAGACGCGTGCGTGGCGTTCCGATTCGGCGTGGCCGAACGTGGTGTCGCATTGCGAGAGTTGTCCATTGCGGGCGGGTCGTAGGCAATTGTAGTCTCGGACCATTTCTCAGCGGCGATTTCAGGTGCAATGTTTGCGCCGGATAGAGCGCCGCAGTAGATGCCCAGACCTTCACCGATCCATTCCGAGAACAGAGATACATGCTCATCCGAGACGTTTACACCCTTGATACAGGAGATGCCGCGGGCGAAAGGCACAATTTTACCCTTGATTGACTTTAGGACCCGGTGGATGAACTGGTGGGGCAGGTTGAAAATCAGGATGGACGAGTCCTTGACGGCATCTTCGAGGGAGGGGTTCGCAATCACATTGGTGGGGAGCTTGATGTTGGGGAGGTACTTGACGTTCTCGTGGTGCTTGTTGATAACGGCCGTAAGCTTTTGTGGCTTATCCTCGAATGTAACCTCCTCCTCATACACCCACATCTGCACATCCTCCTCGAACAGATCGGGGCGCTCCTTGGTGTTCTGGGCGACGATCTTGGAGATTGTCGAACCCCTGCATCGCTTTATAATTAGCTCTAAACTGACTGGAAGCTGCCTAGTATAGGAAGACACGCTCACCAGTTGCCAGAGCCAATTACGGTGACCTTGTGCCGTTTCTCATGAACGCTCAAGAGTCCTGGTGCCATGGTGGTAGAAAACCGTAAGGATATTTGTCTAAAGATAATGAGGTGAGTAGGCGGTCTGATTTTCACAACGGAGAACCTCAGAGATGTGGGCACTTGATATCTTAAAAGACACAGCACATTCATACAGACTACCTAGGTAGATGCAAAGGAGGAGCACGTAAAGGGCCTGGAGAGTTTTATGGCGTTTTATATATTGGTGGTTAGAGTTCATGTGACAACGACTAACGTAAAGTGTGTATTGACCGAGGCGCGGTAGAACATATGTAATGCTAAGTGATGACGGAGGGGATCCGCAGAATTCCATTGACCGCTTTCCTTTCGTGGAATTGTCGGGGTAGTAAAAGTACCTAAGCTGCTAGGAAAGATCTGGCTGGGCGCAATCCGGGGAACTGGTTCACGAGACATCAGCGGTAGGCTGATGTGATTGGTCAATTTGGAAACAAGCCTAGGTACGGATCCGTACTTAGTGTCCCATCCGAGGCTGTTAGACAGCACAGCCCGATTAATGGTAACACATACATGTAGTACATAATGTACGATGTATGTAATCTGTATCCACGCAGCCACATACCTTACCTACCTGCCTACCTGCCTACCTACTATGCAGAGTCGTCAGGTGGCAAAATGCCTACAGTAGGTTAACTCACAGGAAGAGCGAGTGGTGAGGCTTACCAAAAAAAATCTTCAACAGGACATCAGGTCGGCAATGTCCGAAACAAGTACTTAGGTACATAGGCAGTTATCAATTGTGGAAACTGTTCTTATCTCTCAGTTCTCTGTCCCAGTCCCAGCCATAGTACCAGACTACCTAGGTATGTACTGCGTACTACATACTTTTCCCTGCAGCCAACCACCTAGGCACTGACTGTTCCAACCATACGACGTAGAAGTGAACATCATACCTAAGGTATGTACACCGTCATTTTCACCACAGGACGCACACGAGTGAGAGTACCTTTCTTTCTTTAGGCGACAAGTACGCTATCTACCTACCAATATATTTATCGGTTCGCTTGAAGTGAATTAATTGCATCTGCGAGGTTCTGATTCCGTTCCTCTATTCCGGTGCTATTCCATGACCGTCGAGCCATATCCCTACTACCTACTGCCTACCAGACGTGCTGGTTTTCCAACTATATCTACCTACTATCTATTATCCTCGGCGAGTAATACGCACCGAATTTCTTATTAATATCAAGTCATACGTACCGTGCGTACCTACACTCTTACTAGCTTTCTTTGGGCCATTGTCTTTTCTCTTCTCCTGTAAGCGTGATCATCGCCATCTCACGATGAATTACGGCCGGGCGTAGATAACGTCAAAAGGGCCGTTCCGTGTTATAAGTCTACATCTTTGTCATCTGGCATCTGGCATTGGTCAACATCCGCCGAACCGAAGTGCCGGATAGTGGGTCACTTTACCGCCGCCGGACACGCCGTCGAATCGAAAGGCTCCATTCAGTCGACGCAGTCTTAGTGTGAACGCGCCCAGATTTTTTCCGAGTTTTTCATTACGTTTCCCCATTCTACCCGCGTTCCTCTCTGGACGTGCCGTAAATCCTAAACATGGAGGGTCTAGATCAGTCGAATCTGCGACCACAAGAGGCGCCGACCTCGAACTCGAGTCTTGCCTTCGTGAACCCTGCTGCCCCTCTTTCTAAGAAGAAGTCTAGGAGGGGCGGCGAGTCCTCGATGCAGAAACGTCGATGCGTCAGCACGTACGTGACACTCCAATCTGCCTGGCTAGCTATTTCCTAGTGCCTAGTGTCTAGTCCCTAGGTTACGTCTATGCTTATGAATCCCGATTGACTGTTGTTGTGTCTTCAGAGCCTGTATCGCTTGTCGACGTCGGAAATCGAAATGCGACGGGGCCCTTCCCAGCTGCGCCGCCTGCGCGAGCGTCTACGGCACCGAATGTGTATATGATCCTAATTCCGATCATCGACGAAAAGGGGTATATCGAGAGAAGATTGACAGCATGAAGGCTCGGAATTCCACCCTTCAGATTCTGATAGAAGCAATCCTCAACGCAGACGAGGAGGATGTACCTGACATCGTAAAGCGAATACGGACGTGCGATAGCTTAGATATTGTGGCCGAGTCCATCATTAAACAAGACTTTGGTAACGAGCCAGAAGATGAAGATCAATCAGAAGAAGACTACACCACTGCCATGCCTATGGAGGGCGAAAGAGATCTTGCCCGCAAGATGGGAGAACTACGAGTGGAGAATGGATCGACACGCTTCATCGGCGGCACCTCGCACTTGATACACTGGGATATACACGGAGCGCCAAATCATGAACAAGCGTCTCAGAATATCAATACGCCCAATGAGAACCCCATCACGAGCTGGTCTAATGTCAGCAAAGATCCCAAGGTCGTCACGCACCTCCTCAACATGTATTTCAATTGGCACTATCCCTACTTTACAACCCTATCACGTAGCTTGTTTTACCGAGACTTCCGTAGAGGAAGATCGAACATTCTACCCTACAAGACGGCCTACTGCTCTCCTTTACTGATCAACGCTATGCTCGCCCTAGGCTGCCATTTTACTAGCGTGCGTGATGCGTATGCCATTCCCGGTGACAGCTGGACCAAGGGGGATCATTTCTTTGCCGAGGCCAAAAGACTCATCGTCGATAATGATGAATATGAAAAGCCTCGCTTGGCTACCGTTCAGGCTCTAGCTTTGATGTCGGTCAGGGAGGCTGGGTGCGGTCGAGAGGCCAAGGGATGGGTATACAGCGGTATGAGTTTTCGGATGGCACAAGATCTGGGACTCAACTTGAATATCGGTGGAATCCAGAGCGATCACGAGAACTTGGATGAGCAAGAGATAGATGCCAGGAGAGTCACTTTCTGGGGCTGCTTCTTATTCGACAAGTGCTGGTCAAATTACCTTGGCCGGCTGCCACAGCTTCCCAAGAACTCCTATAGCGTTCCCAAATACGACGTCTTCCCCGATGAGGATGCTGAACCCTGGTGTCCGTATACTGATGCAGGTTTTGACGAATCTCTAAGTCAACCGTCACGAACCCGGACAATCGGCTTGCAGTTGTCCAAATTGTGTGAAATCAGCAGCGACCTTCTCCTGTTCTTTTATCACCCAATCCATATAGGGCGGTCGAGTGGAAAGTCGGTTGAACTTAAAAAGCTAAGTGAACTCCATCGGCGTCTGGAAGACTGGCGAAAGGAATTGCCCAAGGAACTCGAACCAAAGGAGGGTCAATTGCCCAATGCTATCCTGATGCAGTAAGCGCACTCCTATCACACTCTCGACCACCAATATTGATCAATCCCAGTATGTTTTTCCATCTGCAGTATATCCATCTATTCCGGCCGTTTCTGAAGTATTCCCCTCACGCGTCTCCTTTGCCATCCCACGTATCTCCGCGGAGAATATGTACTGCAAACGCAGGCGCTATCTCCAAGTTGATGCGACTGTACAAAAAGCTCTACAATCTGCGCCAGATCTGCAACATCGCTGTATATATGCTGCATTCCGCCTGCACTATACACATATTGAATCTCCCCGAGAAGACTGCAAAGAGAGATATTATTCACAGTGTGAGGCATCTTGAAGAAATCGCCGAGGATTGGCTCTGTGGGCGACGGAGCCTTAGCATCATCAGCGTCCTCGCTCGCAAGTGGAATGTCGAACTTCCCGAAGAAGCGGCTCATGTTCTCCAGCGCACCGACGAAAGATGGGGCACTTTTAACACGTCCGACGTTCCCTCTCCACGGTCGCAAATGACCACATCACCATCACCTCCAGCGGTGGCTACAGCATCATCCCAACTAAAAATGGAACAACGTAGTCCGGCGGGCCACAGTTCTCCACCGGCCCAAAGCTCATCTCCGCCATCAGGCGTATCGGCCTCAGCCGTTGCCCCGAATATAGCAAACATCACTTCAGCACCATCCGATTTGCCGTCCAGCTTGCAAGTACCGAGACATGTGATCGATGGTACCTCGATCATGGGAAATTCCCTCCCCTTGGGTGTTGACGAATTGAACAACACGAATTGGCAGCAAGCACCCGTATCACAAGCTATCCCTAATTATACTCAGCCTTATCTCAACATCCCAAACAACCTAAGGTCTAACAAGGCATCCCCAGGCACCACACAAGACATGCCACCCAACTCTGCTTACGCGATTGATGGACAGGATTGGTATATCAAAGATGGCGCGAGCTGGCAATCTAGTTTCGATGCATGGAACATCGGGAGTGGGAGTGGAGGCACTTCGGCCAGCATGCCGGATTCTTCAATGTTCATGTTCACCTCGAATTCCCCGACAAACAACACCAGACGGTCTCCAAACGCCATGGACTTCAGCTTCGACAGCCTCCAGAACTTGTCTTCTATAGACGGGTGGGATCTTTCTAATCTCGAGTAGCAAGCAACTAATTGGCACATGTATTTCGGGTCTTGGATCTCTGCTTGGGATAGCGTATTGGAGTAACATTAACGGGAACTTCTTATGGAAAGATATAGCGGGCGAATTCTAGCACAGGAATATCAAAAAATGTAATAGGGAGGAGAGTCGTACACACAAAAATGAGAAACGACCGTCTAGTTTATGACACCTAATGACTTCATGTCTGTTGATTATTAGCCTCACCCTCACTTATATATATAATGATACATGACACGAGAGGTTGAATTAGATAAAGGGCCTAACCTAGATTATCCAAACGTGAGTCTGTCGTCAACGTCACCGGCTCCTCACGACGCAAGCGAATCGGTACTGTACTGTTGTACCTCTTGCCCAACCTACAAACATCACAGTGCCGGGGCCAACTGTACAGTATAAGATGCAAAACAAGACATACAAACACCAACAGATTGATCAATCATTGGCGTGGTGGCCTGGCCAGTCACCTCGCCAGCCAGGAGCCCTAGGTTCGATTCCCATGGTTAGTGTCTTACCTATGGGTTCAGGTACTGCCTCATTCCGTTGTATTCGCAGCAGCTCGTTGAGGGCCCGCGACGAGATTGTGCTTGTACAGCGGAATGCCTGGTTTCTTTTTTTCTTTTTTTCTCTTTTTCTTTTTACTTTTCTTATTAGATCGATGGCTGGCTAGCTGGCGTGGCTCTGGGCGTCGAAGCACTGAGGGACGTCGACTTGGACTTCGTCGGTGTCGTCGATGCTTCACAGCTTACGAGCATGAGGAACGCAAACACTCAAGCGCTACCCGGTGAAGATATGTTTAGAAAACAGCGGACTTCAGCGCGATCTGATAACTCATATTATATCCCCATATTTTACATTTAGCTCTACTTTTCACAGATGGCATTGAATGGCCCAATAGGCTTCCTACATGGCCCAGCCCTATTATCCATAGCATCTAGTTGAGATACCGAGTCATCCTTCGCACGCCCATCTAGGTAGGCCCTCTACTTTACCCTCGCACCAGTGCATCAAGTATATTCGATACAGCTACCTAGCTACAGTACTATCTCACAAGTCAGGATATCTAAGGGAGCGTTCGAGGTCCCAGTACAAAGGGGTTAGCGGAAGCAAACGAGGCCTAGCGAGGCTCATGTGACACGGTACCTCATCTGACACAGCAACGCGATGGCGTTCTTCGGCGTTTACTTTTAGAAGCGCGAGAAACAGGCTGTGTAGAGAGAGTAGGTATGTACCTGCTTGTGCGTGTTCGCTGTCGTGCCCTTGCATCTCGGCATGTGCCGGATCGCTCGAATTCCGCATCGAGCTCGCGAGGGGGACTATACGCCCCCTAGGTAGGTAGGTAGTCGAGCCGTCCCACAGCATGGACGGGGGTGGCGTGCTGCGTGTAGGTACGGCGACTTCAGATGGCATCCGTCGTCTCTCCGACGCATCGTGACAGGTCCGCGGATCATCCCTTGAAACGTTCATGGTCATGGTTTGGTGATTGGCGGTGGCTGTATCACGGCGGCAAGACTTGCCGCGGAATTTTATCATCAGTTTCTCCTGGAAGATGCACGCGTCATGCAAACTCGTAGAAGAGCGAGACGATGGACGTGGGGGGCCGAGGATATACAGATGGCAAGCCACTGCTACATCAGACTTGCCGTGTAGGCAAGTAGGTAGACACGGGACCGCAGGGTCATGGTGGCTACTAGGTATGTAATGTATGTCGGTGAGACGCGCCTCCGCGTCTCGAAAAGCACATGATTCATCCTCACCTTGAAGCTCTTCGCGCACCAACTTAGGCAGGTCGTTGGCGGATAGGAACTGGAAGGAAGATGGGCACAGCCCTCTTCACCTACCTATGCAACGTCACCCTTCGTTCCCAAGTTCCGCCACCGTCCCTATCAGACGCGGAAACAAGATTTATTGAAGCTACGATGCAGGGACCCGAGATGCCTCGCTTTGTTTTTTTCTGATGTCAATTTATTTATAGTGTGGTCTCTTCGTCTGATGTTGATTCATCAGCCGCGAACTCCAGACGGTGGCGATACCAAGAAGTAGGTATCCAAGAAAATCAAGGAAAACCCAAGAGGTCCAAGACATCAATGGTCCACCCAGATACATATCCACCACTGAGCAAGAAGACGAAAGGTTCCAGTGGACCTCAGCAAGGGGTTGAGAAAGCTTCTTTGAACCGTAAAGAAGCACTTGAAACCCTTGGTGTTGAAATACTCTCATACGCATGTTTGAGTATTCAGTTCGTCGTCGAAAGGTGTTCTTGTAGAAACGTGAGAGGTATCATTGTCGGCAAGGCACTCAGCTGAAATAGCGAATATTTGCGGTACAAGCAAACAAAAGTATCCAGCTATTTCTAACTAGATAATTACTCATTTCCGGCGGGGGGTAACAGCTCAAGTTGTTGATGCTCGTTGATCAAGACTATGCTATTGTCGGGACCCAGAGTCTCTAACATCGTAACCTAGACCCTACCTAATGGGAAATACATGATCGAATACGTATGGTGGATGTGGCAGTATCTCCTGATGGCATCCAGACTAAGTGGAAGGGAGGTCTATTCATGCCGTGCGGTGAGATGAAGAGATGAAGTCACAACTCGAAACACCTGAGCGGATGTCAAGGGTAAATCATCACGGCGCATCAAACACTTCCCCGCAAATTCAGACCTAGCTTCAGGTAAATGACACTTGAAGACGAGCGGGAAAATATTGTTTGATCAGCGGGGATGACAAGTGCGATGCTTGAACCACGTGCGGTATGGCGGTCGAGCCACCGCGCTGGCATCGAATAGACAAATGATCCTCAGGCGACCGCGAGCTCTAGACTTCCCAAAAAGGGGTTGCCTCGTTACTTTTACGATTTTGACGTCGTGTCGATGAGACGGTGGTATATAAACGACTGTGCTTATTTTCAAATTCTTACTAGAGGCTGGCTTGGCGCTATCATTTCCCTTTACCATGGACGGATATACAAGTAACAAAATGATCCGGGTTAAGGGGGGCACGCGCCGGTCTTGATTGAGGTTTGAACAGCTCCGAGTTGGCCAAATCCGTAATGGCGTATACCGTTTTGTCCGCCAATCTTTGCTTCAAGAGGGTGTAGCGTCGGGGAGGCTCAGAAGACGTCCGTAGTAATTTTGTCTAGCGGAGGGACGATGATAGTAGATCGCTCCGGGCCAGAAAAGCGGCCTTGCTGGACAGCCTAGAGTAGTCATCCAAGATGTTTAGGTGCAGCACACACAGCTTCTGATTTATCGAACCGTAAATCTCTCCTTGCAGGTGTTACCCCAGATCGCACGCAGTGTGCCGAGGGGTCCCTGTCGGAGGTGTGCCTGATTCGGAAGGCAAATCCGTCGTCCCTGGACAATGATCTTGTGTGGTGATCAGTCTACGAAAATGGCTGGTAAGCAAGCTGGCCTAACGTTAGCTTCGACTTCAAGAGCCGGTCCTCACCAGTACCGAATGAAACCTCGGAAGCTTCTAAGCCTTGTGGAGGTCTGCACGTAGGTCCTGCACAATCTGGGGAGACCTTGACATGGTCGATATGGTATAGTAAATTTTTCTGCAGGCCCTGCTGTGTACCAAGGTTGAGTTTGAGTGGTGAAGACTCGTGGCATTATATGTTGCTAGTGACTCTAATGCTTGATCAAATGTTTCCAAACTCCCCAGAACGTTCTAAATCTGCATTTCCGAGGGTCGTGCTGCTTCGTTGCATCCACCATAGATGCATCGTAGATGCAATCATTAATCTAGACCAATTAAGAGCCGCACATCCCTTCCGGGAATAGATTTAGGTGGTGAAGCTCCGTTAGGTCTCGAGTTTCTTAACCAATTCTTTGGAGATGGTGGGTGCAAGAGGTAGTACTGCACACGCTTCCCAGTCTGCAGGGACATTTTCAGACATACACTCTGGGTTATATTTCCTTTCTTGTTGGGATGCAGCTGTCATTCAGACAACATGAGGGTTCGCTGCACCATACCGCGTAGTAGTCCAGAAGTCTACCCAACCAACCTCGAAGCACGTGGAATTAATCTATTTTCTTTCCTTTCTCCCGTCCTAGTCGCCACGGCGGAGAAGCCGTCATGATAGCAGGGGCAACATGATGTGAGGCAGGGGCCGCAGCTAGCTGCTGACACCCTGGTATTTGAGACATCTTGGGCATTCTTATTATTATTGCAGCCATCTGTCGTACCATTCAGTTATTAACTTATGACCTGGTTTCGAGGTGCCATTGCCGACTGCCGATTCAGGAACGCCCTATGTCACGATGTACACACTGTTTCTTCTTTGGCTTTAGCTCTTGGTCATTTCGTCTGCCGCTTGGTAGTGCAGGAGCTAGACTTTAAGATGGCCTCCAACCGAACGTATAGCAAGAAACTTAGATCTTGGCCCCATGGAAGTGGCTTGCGAGGAGCATTTCGGTCTCCCGCGCATTGCTCAAAGCCATAGATAAAGTTGCCGCTAGATAATTCTTCTGCAGAGCAGACGCTTTGTGTCTTGACGCTAGAACGGCCTGATCAACACCAAATCCAAGTCATTACTGTATCTCAAAGAAATTGCCGTCACACCCAGGTGATGAAAATGGAGGCTTTCTTCTGAGACTTGCCGGACGATCCTAAAGGTTTTGTTCGGTCTCTAAGCCAGACAGTCAGATGGAAAGTCGGACCTTATTCCGTTTTTTTGTTCCAGCATCTGAAATTGTAACGTCTGGTCGAGTGTACCCTGGGGAGCTTGGCACGGAAATGGTGGTATTTCCCAACCAGGCAGCACGGACAGACAAATTAGAATGTCACTGCCAATCAATCGAGTCTCCCCAACTTTTGGGATCTCAAATGCTTTCATACTACATAGCAATTGTTTGTTCATATTGTGGATTCGCTTCTAAATGCCCTGGGGCTTAGGAGCTCATTAGGAGGTTGGGGTACGAATGTAGTAGGTACTCTTCGGGAGTTGCAGGCATTTGGAACCAATCGGGCATTTTCTCTTGTGGCTTGACGAAGTATCGTCACTACGACTGCCCTCTTAAATCGTTTGAGTTGAGTGTTGTCAAATGACGACAGGAATGTAGTCCAACATCATAAAATGTGTCCGCTTGAAGACCTCAAAAATATTTCGTCGTGAGAAATCGCGAACTAGACGGTAAATCTACCATCCTGGGTTGCCAAGATCGATCCCTTGAAGCCTTGATATACGTAGACTAGGTCCAAGTATCCTCTGGTATCATGTGCGTCCGGGCGGTAATATAAGAAGCTTGAAGCTACTGTAGTTTGTTGATGAGGAGTTGATGACCCATGACAAGGCAAAAAGCCTTGCTGTTAGTCCGTGACAGCAGGCTCTGCTAATCCTCTTAGCTGGTATCATGACATCGGGGCGTTTCTCTTGGCCCTGGCGGCGGTTCATAGTGTCGTGCTCTCTTGTAGAAGTCATCCGCTTGTCCTCATCTCAAGTAAGTCTAGTCTAGCAAGTCTCTGGCGTAAACTTTTCAGGTCGACAACGCAGGACTGCCTTGTACATATGAACTTTGGAAGGAGTGGTTGGGCTTCGATTGGTTTGTGGAATTAAAGAACATAAGAAAACAACAGGGATTCACGCACACCCACGAATAGGAGTCCTTTGCGAGAATTTCTTGCAGCCCCATTGAAGGAGTGGGAAATTCGGACCGGCCACCGTTAGTGGCCGGAAAGCCGCAGACCCAAATTCCGTTGCCATCGGTCTACTAATTCTAATAACGCTAGTGAGCGTGTCATTCGGATACATTACAGCGTCCCTTGAAGCGCTTGATAAGTTTATTCCCATGCTTTTCGAGCGTTTCCCAATACGACACGACCCTCGAAAGAGATTTGGTCTGAGCCAGAACGCTGAATAAACCCTCAAGCCATTGCAAATATGATGTGTTATATTGTTCTGCATCACGCACGAACTGTGTTCATCTTTCTTCTCCAGGTATATGGTAAATTGCAGTGCCCAGGCAAGTCACTGAAGCGAGCTACGATGACGTGCCGAACACTTGTTAGAAGGATCCTTGCCGAACCGGTGGACGGATCAAAGCTGGTGCTCAAGCCAACTTCGATGACTCGTAGGCAGGAAGCTGGACGAGAGTATGTTTAGGACCGGTACAAAGCAAAACTGAAGTTCTGTTTGTCGGAAGCCTGTCGCCGGTGCTATAATCAGCCCATAGCGACGTTAAAACGTGGATAGCCATTGCCTCTAGATTTCTTAAGTTGATTTGCTAATTCTTTTCAGGTTGTAAAGATATAGTGACCTATCATCATAGTCACACCCCTCTACAATAAACAATATGTTTAGAGGCATTCATACCATGCAAAGGAGCTTCTTAAGATGAGCTTGTCGTGACATAAGTCGCTGAACTTGACTAACCCTCTGCATGAAGATCAGATCTGCAGCTTTCAAGGGTCTAGCATTGGTTGCATGCAATGCTTCTATCTAGGACACGAAAGTCGATTTCTCTTTGGGAGCTCTGCCTAACAGAGATCTTGTCTTTCGACCATACTACGCAGGATATATCCTTCGATTTTCTGATGTTGCGAACGCTTACTGCCACGAAGATGAACTGCTTGACTAAGTTCCTGGTACCGTAGTAGAGGGGCGACGGCGTTTTTTATTGAAGCGTGGTGTGTCTCTCGAACATGTGGCGGCTTCCCATGGCTCACCTCCACGACGGCTCGTCCCTATTTCGGCTCTTAACGCATGTCAATTAAGAGTCGCGTACCGCAGTAGGGCCGCGTTGTTTAAAGGTGCTTGCGCGTTTGTGCTACCAAATTCATCGTCACATCAGGGGGGTCATTGGCCCCAACCGGTAGACCTCGATGTTAGTACCAAGGCGTGCTCTGAATGGCACTGCATTAGCTCATGGTATAGCTAGCTGGTCTGTAATCTGCCGCAAATGCAGTCGATGCTGCTTGCTAACTATGGGGTTTGGGGAATCCTGGACAAGTAGAATCATGTGTAGAACATGACTGGTCAGTCGGACGATCGTGTTATTTTGACGACGACTATCAGTTGAGTAAACCAAGTGGCGATGGCATTTTGATGCATCGATATTAAATCGTAATTGACTAACAAGTTGGAAGTCGGCACAGTTCGCTCTTGTTGGAAGGCTGGAATTTGGCTTGGAGGCAGCGTGGTTGATAACTGGTATAGATCTGCACAGTACTTCGTATAATGGTGAAGGGGTGTTTGAGGAGAAAATATAGAATAATAACGACTTGAGAAGGGGAGAAGTGCATGTAAGTCAAGTTCGCTAAATAAAATAAACACAGTGTCATTCAACAACAAGGCGCTAAATTAGGTACATGACACGCTAAAAGCATCGACCAAATACCTGGATAGGCTACGTACATAATAGCGAATGTTCCCTATTCCGCGCCTCCCGGCACCAACACCGTGTGCAAAATTTACACATTACTGTATTCTGGCTAACCTAGTGGTCGCTTATTAGCGCCCGTCCCAGGAGGGTTATGACACTTACGAGTAAGAAACTTTCATCAACAACCACCACGGGATTGACATGATGTAGCATAAATGACTGCAACCCTGCGTCATGTCGACAGTCGTATCGGACGGCGTTTACGAGTAGATTGTGTGCCAGAGGCAAATCTACGAGTATATGCACAATGGACCTCTAATCTATGTAGTCGACTACAGTGGCCTAACCATTCACCACTGGGTGGTGTTGGATGGTGTATACGATGTGGGCCAATCTCCAAGACACCGGCAGACCGAGGACTTGGGTGCTACATACTATGTTGATGGACCGTGGCTCTTCATCACACCATCCCCCGTATGATCATCCACCCACCTTTTTAGGAGATCGCGGGGAACATAGGGCTAGAACCATTGGTCCGTCTGCTCGGCATTCTCATCATTCATGATTTGCATCCTCCAACATCTTGCAACACGAGATGAAAACACCAAGACTGCTATCTGCTAGAAGTCTCACTGCTCATCAATTTGTATGTATCATGAATCAAGCAGGACCTAGGAAACGTGTACAAAGACATATCAACACATCATCATTCATGAGGGTCATGGCTGGCCGGCTCAAGGTTAACCGATGACGTTGCCGTCATGAATTCCAGTCCTGTGCTGGTACGTAATAGACGTTTCGACCGTGTATCGACGATGTATGTGCTCTAGACATTACCGATGTGGTCTCTTCTCGGTATTGATGCTGTGGCTGCGGCGTCACGCCTGCCGAACAGGAACGCGGCTCTCCGCTCAGCTTGAGAAAATACCGCGGGTCAACGAAGTCGGTTACATATACGTGCCCGGCAAGGAATAATTGCTCTGTATCAGGGAGGGATATCAGGGATATCAGGGATATCAGGGATTTCAGGGATGGGCACAGCACAGTCCAGTCTCGCGGCCCATCATTCGCCGTTGCTCGCCAACCGCTTACAGGTAGGTTAACTTCCTTCACCACCTCCCGGAAACTTAATGAAAACAATCCCGATTAATGATGGCGCCCTAGCATTAAGCATAGATTCTGCAAGTGAGAGAGCTGTGCGTAGACGAGGCTGCAGCATGCCTCACACAGCGGCTTGATGCTACTACCCTAGCTGCTCTACCCGCATACTTCACCCACTCCTTCTATACCTCTAGGCTTACCACCATATCATCCTACTTGCACCTGATCTCTTCCAGATGCTAATAAGAGGACTAAGAAAAATCCTTGCTGGTCCTATGGGGTTTTCACGTATGGCTGTGGGCCTCCTCTAATTTAGTGTACCTGTTCTGGATTGTACACATTTCCTTGCCTTTCCATCTCCCACCACCGCCACCACTATTATGTACACAGTTGTAGTCGGTCCTAGCCAACTGAGTCGATGTACATACCTACACACTGCCATCCGTATGTATATCGTTCTGACCCCTGTACCCTCTGTTACGACCTAAGTTAGTCAACCCCATGTCTGATCACCTAAGTGAGAAAACGGGCCAGACACAGAAAATGCCCGAGGGGTGACTCCAAGGCAAGTTTGCTAGTAAACGAATGACAACCAAAGTTCACATCTCATATTCCCAAACCTGTCACTCCCTTCTCCTTGCAACAGTTCCGCCGTTGTATATTGCATCTTCAATATACCTACGCTCGTCTATATTGCCCCAATCAGAGAGGGTAACCTACTCTCCAATTGAATTCGCAGAGCCAGACAGGAACGTCTCTTCGACCTGCATGCCAAGGACGCAGACATTATCTGCCCTAGTTCAAGAGAGTACTCCAGACCTGGAGAGGAATTATCTTGGTTAGTCCAGTTGTTTCCTATACTTCCTTTTGTCCACTGTCCTTCCGGGCCCTATTGTGATCCCTTGCTCTAGTCTACCATTATTGCTACGAACTTGGGAAGACTTACTGGCAGGTTTGGCAGCTGATGTGCTTTGAGACGTAGCAGGTCCATTATGTACATTCATCTTCCATCTCTCAGCATCCTTCCTGGTACATGACTTGCCGTACATCACTGCTTTAACCCCGCCACCTGCTTTGGCCTCCATGCTCTATGCCGTCCTACTACCGCGGCGATCACCTTTCACTGTTTTGGGGTCTCTTATGCTGTTGAACATAGCATCATGCTCATACCTAACTCCCCACATTAGTAAGGGTTTCGGTCCGTTCAAGTACCGCCACCTAGAGTGACTACACCCTACCAAGGCCAGCGAGAGTCGATACACATATAGGTTGAACTATCTCCCCTCCCTCGTTCAGTCCAGCTCCCTTGCCGTCTAGACGCGTTCATGCTTCACCCAACTGCTTGCACTCGTTCGAAGTCACCTGTCGTCCATGACATGCAAATCCAGGCGACCTTGTCGGCCTTAGCAGTGTTTTCTCATTCCTATAAAGTAGAAGTTCGTAACCACGGATTACTCCAACATGCTGTCTAACCCACTTCAACGGTTTTCACCGTACCATACATTACCTTCCAACCCACTGCTATCCAATGGACATATGCCCGGAAGCCACCTTCACGCGAATAGCCTAGACACTTTTGGCCACGGATCACAGTACGCCATCCAGCACCTTCAACACAACGTAGGAGTGCATGGTCCTCACCTGGCACGAGCACCACAGCCAAAACATCGACAACATCCCTACGGCGGCTCGAACACCAGAGCTACAGGAGCAGCTGGTCCCATCAGAAGGAGGATAAGTAGGGCTTGTGATCAGTGCAATCAACTAAGGACTAAGTGCGATGGACAACACCCTTGCGCTCATTGTATAGGTATGTAATTCTCCTGAGGCTTGCTTGTATAAATCCGGTGAGCTGATCGTAGCAGAATTTGGTCTGGGCTGCGAGTATATCCGGGAACGAAAAAAGCGAGGCAAAGCATCACGCAAGGATCTTGCACAGCAAGCAGCCCAAGCGGCTGCGGCTGCCACGCAGAACGGCCAGAAATCGCCAACCCAGAATGAGGATAATGGAGCTTCTATAGAGCAACAGAAGGACGATTTATGTTCTGTAAAACCGGAGCAACAATCAAACTCTAGCGACAAGGCGCTCAACGACATCGGCGAGGACGCTATGCAGCGCAGTCAGAGGACGGGGAGCCTTGATAGCTTGGCGGAGCTAAGTTCCCATCAACCTCATCTGCCAAACCACCCAAGTTCGTTGGACAGAGACCAACTGGATAGTCCTACCTCGTTAGACCTTAATGGGTATGGCTCTGTACACCAGAACGCGTACGACAGGCAAGGCATGGATCACATAATGAGTGGGACTACAAACCCTCCTTATGGCCCGGGTCATGGAGATCTCTCAAACTACCCAGAGATTCCATATGCACTGCAGAACCAGAGTCCTACCAACTACTCAGCTAATGCTCCTACGACATTCCGCATAGGAACCAGTCCACTAAATACATATCCCATGGCTGGCGAGCCTACTTCACCAGGATGGATGTCATTATCTTCGCCTCCTCCACAGTACCAATCTCAAATTCCACAGAACAACTACCACCAACAATTACGATACCCCGTTCTCAACCCCTTAATCCCCCATCTCGGCAACATAATTCCCGTCTCTCTAGCTTGCGACTTGATCGACTTGTATTTTGCTAGTTTGTCCTCGGTCCACGCCCACCCGATGTCACCTTATGTCCTTGGCTTCGTATTTCGGAAACGGTCATTCCTTCATCCAAGCAAACCCAGACAGTGCCAACCGGCGTTGTTAGCAAGCATGCTCTGGGTAGCGGCGCAAACAAGCGATGCTCCATTCCTAACCAGCGCTCCCTCTGCAAGGGGCAAAATCTGCCAGAAGCTGCTCGAGCTTACCGTCGGCCTACTCAAGCCACTAATCCACACGCCATCAGGTGAAGCCTCACAGGTCTCTAGTCCGGTCATCGATGGTGTTGCCTTGGGTGGATTAGGCGTTGCTCTTCCCGGCTCGATGAGCATAGAAAACTTGTCAGGAGAATCTGGTGCCTTTGGGGCCGCAGGAACGCTAGATGATGTTATCACTTACATACATCTAGCTACAGTAGTGTCTGCAAGTGAGTATAAAGGTGCCAGTCTTCGGTGGTGGAATGCTGCATGGTCACTTGCAAGGGAACTAAAGTTGGGTCGAGAACTGCCGGCAAGCGCAAATTCAATTGGTCAAAGTAACAATAATAATGAAGCCGACGCGGACGGCGAGACGGAGGACGGACTTGGTCGCAGCGTCAATACGGGAGCCGTCAGTGAAGAGGAACGGGAAGAACGGAGACGTATATGGTGGCTCACCTACATCATGGATCGTCATCTAGCATTATGCTATAACCGACCGCTGTTTCTCCTAGACATCGAATGCGAAGGCCTTTTACAACCCATGGACGACACCGAATGGCAAAACGGGAATTTCAACTCTTGCACGACAGATCCTGCGTTATCCGAGCAGTCGGGATCGGGTGAGGGTCGAGTGCGTGGCCCACACTTTGAGTGCACCGGCCATAGCATTTTCGGTTATTTCCTCCCCCTGATGACTATTCTGGGCGAAATCGTCGACCTCCACCACGCACGCAACCATCCCCGGTTCGGCGTAGGATTCCGCTCCGCGAGGGAATGGGACGACCAACAGGCCGAGATCGTGCGGCACCTCGAGGCGTACGAGCAAAGCCTGAAGAAGTTCGAACTGCGGCACTTCAACGCCAGTTCCGAGGACAAGAACGAGCAGTCGGCGACGCTGGAGATGCCCAGCGAGCTGGAGCACATGGACTCGCCGTCGGTGCGGTCGGTGCACACGAGCTCGTCGCGGATGACCGAGTCGGACATCCAGACGCGCATCGTCATGTCGTACGGCGTCCACGTCATGCACGTGCTGCACATCCTGCTGACGGGCAAGTGGGACCCGATCAGCCTGCTGGACGACAACGACCTGTGGATCTCGTCGCAGAGCTTCATCACCGCCACGGGCCACGCCGTCTCCGCCGCCGAGGCCATCGGCAACATCCTCGAGTACGACCCGGGCCTCGAGTTCATGCCCTTCTTCTTCGGTATCTACCTCCTCCAGGGCTCCTTCCTCCTCCTGCTCATCGCCGACAAGCTCCAGCTCGAGGCCTCCGCCAGCGTCGTCCGCGCCTGCGAGACCATCATCCGCGCCCACGAGGCCTGCGTCGTCACCCTCAGCACCGAGTATCAGGTCAGTACAGTTCACCTTCGCTTTCCCCTTTCCCCTTTTCCCATTCCTCCTTGCCCCCCCTTTTCCTTTTAAACAGACGTCACGCTACACACGTGCCTCCTTAAACCCGCCGACTAACGATTCCGCAGCGCAACTTCAGCAAGGTCATGCGCAGCGCCCTGGCGCAGGTGCGCGGCCGCGTGCCCGAGGACATCGGCGAGCAGCACCACCGCCGCCGCGAGCTGCTGGCGCTGTACCGGTGGACGGGCGACGGCACCGGGCTCGCGCTCTGATCACTTACTTACCTACCTGTCCACCTGCCTACCTATCTACCACCTGAGTGTATGAACTGAATTGCTCGTTTACTGTCGATTTTATCTATCTATCTACCTCCTTTAGCGTGGGTTCTTTCGGCTTGGCTGGCTGGCTGGCTGGCGTTTTCGGCGGAGGGTTATCTATCTCCTTCGGCTGTGGAGGTTTTTAAAGGTACTACAAAAAGGGGGCCGGAAGCCGAGTTCTGGTTTTTTTTTTTTTCTTTTCTATTTTTTCTGTTTTTGCTATCGTTTTGTTTTGGCTTGGTTTGATTCGGGTTTGACCATTGCGTTATTGTTCGTGTGGTTATTGATGGGAAGGACGTGTTGGAGAAGAAAAAAAAAAAAAAGAAATGAAACGAAATGTTGGAGCTTCTTTATATATAAGACTGATCCGGTGTGGTGTGACAACTTGTTTGAGTAGTAGGTAGGCACTTGAAAGTTGACGAAGACCGGGTAGTTGGGTCGGCGAATCGGGAAAGGGGGGGGATCATTACACGAACATACGAACAAACCAACACTGTCTATACCTAAGAGTGTGATTACAAAGCATATGTATAACCGAACACAGTATATTTTGGACCTTTCGAGCTGTGTTTTTATTGGTTGTTGTCGTGTCCTTCATATAATATGTTGGGTCTCTTTACTTAAGTTGGTACATGACAAGTTCGTTAGACTCTAGAGAGTTGGTTGGAGTTTGAATTTACATGTTGCCCTGTTATCTACTTATTCATACATAGAGCGTAACAGATAACATTATGAATTTAGGTATGTACGTGATGACTTCATGATATTTCGAGTAGGTATAAGAGGGAATAGGGGTTTGTTCAACTTACACTCGACATGTGGAAGAATTATCTAGATTCGATACAGAGGTTTAGAGATGTTGGAATTTTAGTGTTTCTTAACCTATACCACTCTGGAAATTTTCTCTAGATAGCTTGTATCCATTTGCCTGGTTAAGCTATTTGACATATACATTATCTGGTAAGTACAGTATGTATTTAGAGAGGTATGTAGTACATATAGACGGGCAGATTAGGTATTGTACCCCCGAGTTGAGGCAGCTGGAGTCGACAAGATATCGGACCGCGGGGCCGGTGGGGCAATTCATGCGTGTGACATTGACGGGCTGGCAGCCTAACCTCTAGGTACATATGTAGGTGCTTCCTTAGTAGGTGGTCCTCCTTGTATGTATCAGTTGTACTTCTAGCTTCTGCAGGTACCGAATGAGTCTACACCGACTGAGGGGTAGGTAGCTGCCCGTTAACCGCTACCAACCTTTACTCTTATCACGAAGCAGCATTGAGGCGACGAGATCGGATCTCTAGAGCTACGTACATAATCTTGCGACACACATATACACATGCGTACATACGTTATTTTCGATCATTTTAGTAGTTGACTTGAAAATATTTTAGACAAATTGTGTTCCAGCTATCCTCGAACCCGTGGCGGCCGCCAATTCTGGTTGTTGTCTGTTATTCGATGGCCACCGAGGAAAGCAAAAGGCGCGCCGAGGCGCTGATTCCCAAATTCCAATTCGAGCGAGTATTAAATCAAGGTATGCAATCGTGACAACAATTCTTCATTGTTAGTTTCCCTGCTCCTAGATGGCTATATATATCCAACGTACAAACGAGCGCCCGGCAACCCTTCAGAGCGGTGGGAGAGAAGACAGGAGCTGATTAAGTAAATAAAATAGATGAAGCCGGAAGACGAATCACGCTCTATGGACAGGTCGACTTACAACCTGCGCTCCTGATATTCGAACGCGCGCCGATCCCCGATGCGCAAGAATACCTTGCCGTCCTGCCCGCAAACCTGCGGAGCATTACGAACCTCGGGAACAACGACATCTACGCATGGTTTCTGGGTTCGGGCGGGCCCATCATCAGGAATGATGAGAATGATAGGTTTGCCGACTTCAAGATGTCCCTCATCTACCCCTGTACCGACAAGCACATCAAGAAACACAGCCGGCAGGGCTACCGCTTCGTCACGGAGACGCCGGAGATCTACCGCAGCAAGGTGCGGCCGTTGATGGAGGCGAACCGGGGGGAAGGCCGGTTGAATTGGGTTTACAACATCATTGAAGGGCGAAAGGAGGTCGAGGATGTCATTTACAGGACGCCGCTAGGGCGCGACGGGGACGAAGGGTTCTTGATGTTGCCGAACCTGCATTGGGACCGCAAGACGATCGAGGCACTGCACCTGCTCGGCATAGTCGAGAGACGGGATCTCTGGAGTCTGCGCGATTTGAAGAAGAAACACGTCCCCTGGCTCAGACACATGAAAGACAAGCTGATAGACGCGACGGTCAAGACATACCCGCAGATCGAGACGGACCAGCTGAAACTCTTCTGCCATTATCACCCCACGTACTACCACTTCCACATCCACGTCGTACATGTTATGCTCGAAGCGACATCGAGTCAGTCGATTGGCAAGGCGGTTGCGATGGATAGCATAATCGAGCAACTCGAATTGATGGCAGGGGGCGAAGAGGCTGGCATGGACATGGTTTCGCTTAGCTACACGGTGGGCGAGGCATCGGATTTGTGGACGGCTATATTTGAACCCCTCACGAGGTCCCGTAAAGAGCTTCTACCGCAATGACAAGGTCGTCGACTGCCGGTCCGTTCGGACAGTCAGCCCATTCCCCACCATCTCTGATGCAGTATATTTCGTTGTTCAGTCGGACCGTGCAGCTCTTGGTGACGCTCGCCTAATAATAACTAAATCAGTACCAGTTCGGGTATTATACTCGATAGTGCCACATGGGATCATACACTAGCAGTCCTCTGGATACTCTGTCTTAGCATCGACAAGCCAAAGGCGCCATCGTCTTTTACGGCGCACTCGTTCAGTTTCTCGAAATCGATGGCATATTCTAAGGCGCAGCCCTCCACCAGGTCCCGTTCGGGGATGTCCTCGTAGTCCTTCGTTAAGCACATGGTAAAGCCGAGGTATATCTTCGGATCGGGGTACAAATGGTGGGCGCATAACTCGATAACTAGCCAGATAATCAGCAAACTTATCCTAGACAGATGCTTGTCTGTGGGAACTCGACGTACTGTTTCCCATACACTCCGAAGGCCCGTGTTTGCAGTGGACGCCGTCGTTTTCCGTCGGCGTCCCGATGTACGATAAAGTGAAGTTTACTTTGTCGTTGACGCGCATCATTGCAGGCAAAACGAGCTCTTCGAGACAGACCCTCGCGTCGGGGCATTTGCTCATGATATGCGCCTCCAGAGGCACCGGTTCTCCGGTAGCCGTAGCAGACGTAGTTTCTTGTACATGACCCGGACAAGTGTGGGACACAAACCGACTAACGTATGATGTTACAGCCTCGTAGTTATAGAGCGCGTATATTTCCAAAGCGATTATGACGATTATAGCGAATATTTGTCGATGTCGACGGCGTGGGTGATCTCGTACGGGCCGCTTCCCCTCCACGGTTGGGAGTCTGGTCTTACCTCCAGCCATATTGTTTGATCAATGTGTGTGTACACGACTAAAGAAAAGAGTTGGTTATGATACGTTTCATCAAGAACGCCTAGTGGTGCATAATGGTATTGTATAAATCCAACGTTGGTGTGCGATGAATCCAAAAGAGTTACTTCAAAGCGATTAGGTGATGATTGATGATGATGATGGAAGAAGGTATCGTGATCAATATGAATTACTAGATATGGGTCTTGGGATGGACCTCAGGATGGGGTGGAGGGGTCCCCTTCCAGGGATGGGAGGATGTACATACGTACATATGTATGTATTCACTGCACGTGTATTTACATAGGTGTTTTAGTGTCCTCTTGTCCACTGTGGCTGAAGCATTTTGACCTCGTGTTAGGATATTAGCTGGGTAGTGTAGGTATTCACTTCCACAACCTAACCAGCTAGGACACACGTATATCCATACACACACTGACACATCCATACATGAAGGTACCTCAATACCTACCTAGTAGCCTAGGCATTGGCCGTATTACGCGTACTTATAAGTACCTGAGACACTTAAGGTAGTGCTGACAGCGCTGGAGCAAACCTTAACCTAGGCTCTAGCCTGCCTAACTAGGCTGCTAGGTAAACCTACATACATCTTACTTGGCACCCCGCCAGCCGGCGGTGAACCCCACCATCCGATGAGTTCAGTTGAAATTCAAATGTTACCAACCCTTCGGCCAAATGACCGCATCCATGTGTTATTGCATGTTCTCTGCCCGCCCTAGCAACCTCCTCCGGGTTCCTGATTCACCTACAGTCACTAATGGATCCTCCCGTGATTGTAACGTTTCTAACAGTCCAAGGCCACGGACCCGGCAGTCCCCACCACTCGAGGCCTGATATAATACCTACATTCACTTAAAGTCTATATTAGTTGAACTTTGAGACTGCACTTTCAAACTTTGCCAATCTTTTCCTTTCATTAACCGTCGAGTCTCTGATCTTTGTGGACCATATGTAGATCGCCTACAGTACAAGCCATCAATTATAAACACCCCAATTACAAACATGACCCCCGATGTCGACTGCTTCCTCCGGCCCCTCCATATCGAGGTGGCGGAAGCACACGCCCTGTCACGCGAGTTTTGCCAGACCTTCAGACACTTGGCGGCCAATTCTTTAAATCAGTTCCTTCCGACCCCGATATCAGAATCTCTACTACGACCTGCCAACGGCAGGGTGGCAGGACGGTATGCTATAACAGACCCCTGGGCCGGTCCGGCTATATTCACTCTCCAAATCACCCATCTCATTGTTTCAAACCTACTCTTTAGATATTCATCAAAATTCAAAAAGCTAACCCATCAAATAGGCACCTGGCCATTGACTTGTAAGCGTCAAGTTGATATATGCTACCGATGTGTATGGCTTGAACTGACTATTTCTCAGTGGCGGTACCAACTTAAGGGCGGGCTTCATTGAGCTGTTGGGAGACGAAGGGGATGCGGAAGCTAACGGACTAGAAGCCAATCCGAAGACGGCAAACTCACAATCATCACCCAGGCTACGTCGGCTCCTTGAGAAGTCATGGCCAATTGCAGAACACCTCAAAAATGAGAATGCCGATTCGTTATTTACATGGATAGGCAGCCGCATCGCCGAAGTTGTACAGGAGGGTTGCGAGACGTTTAATCTGCCCCGAGATCGCCCACTACCCATGGGTGTAACCTTCAGTTTTCCAATGAAACAGGAGACCCTAGCCGATGCGATCATTATGCCCATGGGGAAGGGATACGCTATTACGACGAGCTTAGACCTTGTAGAACACTTGGTTAATGGTTATGAGAAGTCTAAGCACTCGGACCTGCCGCCCATCGAGATAGCGGCTATTCTGAATGATGCGGTTGCTACCTTGGTATCCTTCATATACCAATCCAAGGAGAACGAAACCCGGAAAGCCGCGATGGGCCTGATCTGTGGGACGGGTAGCAATGCGACGGTGCCCCTCAGAAGAAGCTATCTCCCCAAGGAAAAACAACCGGGGAAGGTCAAGGTTATGGAGAGAGATTCGACGGACGATATAAAGATTGCCGTGAACACGGAGTGGAGCATCAATGGGACGGCTCCGGCTTTGCGCAAGCTCGGGCTGATAACCAAGTGGGACGCTGCCCTCGACGCTAGTCTTGACGCCGAGACTCACGTTCCTGGGTTCCAGCCTCTGGAATACATGACGGCAGGCCGATACTTGGGCGAGCTTGGACGGCTGATGCTGCTCGATTACCTCGAGCACCACTTGAATATCCCCCGGGACAGTTTCCCCTCACAGCTTTTAGTACGGTTCGGCCTCACTACCACCTTTCTCAGCCATTTTCACCCCCTAGACACCGCGGTGTTGTTGCAGAAGCTTGAGGCTGAGTTTCCACAGCCGACTGCAAAAGCACCGTTCCAATGGACGGGGGAGATTGCGGAGGTTTTATACCAGTTTGCCAAGGCTATTGAATATCGAGCAGCCGCTATTATTGCAGCAGCTACTATAGGACTGCTGGAATGTGCCGGTGACATCCCCACTCGACAACCACTGCAGGACCGAACCAACGGCAGTGCAGATTCACCTAAACGAGGGGAAAACGTCGACCTCATCGTTGGATACACTGGAGGATGCATCGTCCACTTCCAAGACTATCTGGCCGATTGCCAAGCTCTGCTCGATGCGATTATCCAAGCCGAGTTTGGTGAGGACGCTCCCGTTCGGGTCATTCTAAGTCCTTGTCATGATGGAGGCATCACCGGGGCTGGGATATTATGCGGTGCCGCGCAGGCAAAATCGAAGGACGTATGAAAATGCACAGCATGGTGGCAGAGGTGTTACTATTTCCGGCGTTCGAAGGCATATATCCATCCATCCAGCCACATTTTGCCATTCAAGGAAGGGAGTATACTACCTGGAAGATGTAGTCGTTCGTCATGCTAGACACTTCCTGCATTTTACATAGACTTGCGCCGGATGCTAGATAGCGATATCATTTCTTTGTTTCACGCGCCGGCTGCCTCGAGTTTTCCGGCGACGGCAGACGTTGCGTACATAGAGACCCCACCGAACCGTGACTAATGTGACGAGTATTTATACGCAGCTGATTTCAATACGTGACTCTGGTGGTGGTTTCTTTCTATTCTGCCACCCTGAGTAGAATGGACATCAGATGCGTAGCGTACACTAACCTAGATTCTTGGTAAGTAGTATGTGACGTTGAACTCGTAGAAGACGCACTTGATGGACATAGCGATGACCCTCCAGCCTCACATGAGGTCTCGTCGGTCTGCTTCCACAGCCCTGAAAATATAGGAACTGCATGTACGTGATTGTAATACTAAGGCCAAAGTTTTCCTCTTTGCCCTGGTACATATGCATCTATCTTTTTTCCACGTACTGTGTAAGCAGTGCCACCACCCCAGCCGCCGTCCGGGGGGGTGCGGCTGCAAATATGGCTGACCTCTGCCGATTTGCGGATGTAGGTCAGTATGTAAAGGTGAAGACCTGCAGATTCGGATCCCATGGTTGGTTGGTTGGTTGGTTGGGGGTATGTAGCAGAGAGGGGGGAGGGGTTGGTTAGGTTAGCCCGCCGTTCTTTTTGTGGACAAAGGTATATAACCTTACATATATACTGCTTGACTGCCTAGCTAACCTACACCGATACAAAGAAACGGTGTTGTTTATATCAATTTGTTTTTGCCTTCTTTCCCATTTTTTCAAGCGTTCGTGAGCGAGTCGTGTATTCTTCATTGCTCCTGGCCACCGACTGTTTTTTGGTGGAGCATAGTTAGTTTACATAACGTGACGACTGAGATCTGATTTTTACTTACAGCTATATAGGATAGTCTCGAGACCAACCATTTTAAAAAAATTTTTATTTCTCTTCATTTCCGCTTGGGGATACATATATGAGAACCCGTTCTATTCCCGAGGAGAAAAAAATTGGCAGTCTGGCACTAACGATCACTAACTACCATGACACATCCCGAGCCCGAGAGCGGCGGTGAGACCCCGCGCGGCGGCGACGGCCCTGCCGGGCCGGCGACTGAGCGGACCGCGCTGCTAGGAGCAGGCGCGCGGCTGCGTCCGGAGCCCGTCATCGCTGCTCAGGAGGAAGGCGATGACGCCGATGATGATTACGATGACGACGATGACACGGACCAGGACGAAGAGGATCTCCTCCTCGTGCGCACGTCCTCCGGCGTTTCGGGCCTTGCGCCGGAATCTATAGAGTCGGCGATGCTCCGGGGACGGCGTCGATCCCGAAGCAACGTCCGGCGGGCTTCTAGCACCCGGCGCCATGGTTCGGGGCATGAGGTAGCTGCATCGGCAACCAATGGACACGCTCACGTCAACGGGGACGTTGAAGCTAATACCCACGTCCACGGCCGGTCGTTCCTGATTGACACGGACCGCCGGCGCTTCTGGATCGTGTTCACGGGCATGTAAGTACCGCATAGATTCATTTGCCCCCCTTTCCATCTTGATTTATATACCTACCTGTGAGCGAACATTTCCGCTCCATCGGGGTAGTGGGGGGGGGGGGGGGGGGGGGTTTCCGCATCTCCCAAACAAATACCCCTACCAAGAGAGAGAGAAGAAGAAAAAAAAGCATATTCCCAAACCAAAGACCTACTTACTGACGCCCCGGCCTGCCGCCGTACTCTATTATAGCATGGCGACGTACTTCATCGCGTGCTTTGACGGGACGATCATGGCGTCGAGCCACCCGGTGATCACGTCGTACTTCCGGAGCTCCAACAGCGCGTCGTGGCTGTCGACGGCGTTCCTGCTGACGAGCACGGCCTTCCAGCCCGTCGTGGGCCGCCTCTCCGACGCCGTCGGCCGCCGCGCCCCCTACGTCGCCGCCGTAGCCGTCTTCGCCGTCGCCACCGTCTGGTGCGCCCTCGCCGGCTCCATGGCCAGCTTCATCCTCGCCCGCGCCTTCTGCGGCCTCGGTGCCGGCGCCATGATGGGCCTCGGCAGTATTATCATCAGTGATCTTGTCCCGATCGAGTGAGTCTCTGCTGGCTGTTTTTGTCCGCTTTTCTTCCTCCCCCCTTTATAATTTTTATTTATTTTTTAAAATTTTTTTTTTTTAAATTTTTGAAAAATTTTATTCGATTTACTTTATTATTTTTCATGTCATGTGTATGTGAGAAAGAGAGTGTGTGTATGAGGTGGGTAAAAATGCTGATGATGAATGCGTTTATTTCCGTGTTTCTAGACGCCGCGGCACGTATCAGAGCTATATCAACGTCGTCTACGGGCTTGCATCGGCCTCCGGCGCTGCCCTGGGCGGTCTCATGGCCGACACGCTCGGCTGGCGATGGGAGTTCGGCGTCCAGGTAGTCCCGATCCTCCTGTGTCTGACCACCGGCGCCGCCGTCATCCCGCCGGATCTCGGGGTGCAGACCAAACGCCAGACGCTCGTCGAGGCCATGAAAACCTTCGACTTCGGCGGTTCTTCTCTCTTGATTGCGTCTGTCACGTTCTTAATATTGGGTTTGGTAGGCTACGACCATACAACCTGAGTGACTCGTAAACATTCGAGCTGACTACGTTCTTTTGCAGAATCTGGGAGGCAACGTCCTACCATGTGAGTAGCAGCAGTGTCCTAGCATAGGCGGTTAAGGGAAGTTTCCGCAGTTTAATTAACTAACCATCTGCAAAGGGTCCCATCCATTCATCATCGCCTCTCTCGTCATCTTCGGTGTCTGCTTCCCTGCCTGTCTATACGCCGAGTCGCGCCACGACAAGCCCATCATGCCCCTCGCCCTGCTCCACAGCGCGCCGAGGGCAAACCTCATCTTCTCTAACTTCATAGCCTCCTTCCTGCTCAACGCCATCCTCTTCAACGTGTACGTTACCCATCACCCCACCTTTTTCCTTCGTACTCTGAACGTAGCTTTCGTCTGAACCATCCCACTACGCTCTCCCCATCCATCAGAACCCGAAAACTCCAGCCTATCTGCCTTCCAACCAACACAGACGCTAACGAACCCACGCACCCCATCCAGTCCGCTCTTCTTCCAAGCCGTCCTGCTCACCAGCGCCACGACCTCGGGCCTGTACCTCGTCGTGCCCACAGTAACAGCAAGCATAACGGGAACGATGACGGGTTTCCTGATCAGCTGGACGGGGCGGCTGAAGTGGCCGCTGACGCTCGGCACGGCGCTGTTCCTGGCGGGCACGGCGGTGCTGGCGGGGATGCGGCGCGGATGGCCGACGTTCGCGTACCTGCTATGCCTGGTGCCGTCGAGCATGGGCCAGGGGTTCCAATTCCCGGGCACGTTCATGGCAGTGCTGGCGGCGTCGGCGTACGCCGAGCAGGCCGTCGTCACCAGCACGCTCGTGCTCTGGCGCGCCCTCGGCAGCGTCCTCGGCGTCGCCGCCTCCAGCCTCGTCCTCCAGAACGCCCTCCGCCGCTACCTCTGGGCCTACGTCGATGTCGGCGGCCATGACGACGCCTGGAAGGCAGCCCTTATCGATCGCGTGCGCGAGAGCGTCGAGGCCGTCGCCCGGTTGCCCGACGGCGCGACCAAGGACCAGGTCGTGCTGAGCTACGAAGCCGCCGTGCGCGTCACGTTTCTGTGCTGTGTGGGCTTTGCCCTCGTCAGTACGTTGTTGATCATTCCCGTCAAGTTGCCGAGGTTGGGCGCTAGGAAATAATAGCAAGAAAGGGGGAAACAGGTGACGCTCTATAAGGTAAGACGAGATAGAGAATATGCATGCATGGCACTGGTTTTCTTGGCAATTGTTTATCATATGATTAGGAGGTATACAGTCTAGATAAAGGTAGCAACTTGGGTTCTCTCATCATCTCATACCCTCTTCCTCGCGCTTGGTGATTAATATACAATTTCCGCGTGCCTGATTGCGCCGGAAAGTCAGTGATAGCCATTGACACCATCTGTCAATGAGTCTAGCTCCTCCTTAGTCTGCCGGTATAACTCCTGTGCCTCGCGTTCCCTGCGGCTGACGTAGCCGACTTCCTCTCGCAAGGCCTCCAATCGGCTCCTAATGGCAATCTCCTCCGATATCTCCAAGGTCTTGAATGCGCTGAGCGCGAAGTTGGCCTTTTCGAGAGCCTCATACGCTTCACCTATTTTTGAGCGGAGCGTCTTCGCTCGCTGTTGATATCCTCCCAAGTGAAGCCCCAGTTTCTTCTCCAGTTTAGTGCACTTTTCTACGGTTTCCATCGTGGATTCTTGAACTGCCTATACGAATATTTGTCAGTGTATGAAACAAGAGAGGGCCTGCAATAAAACACTTACATCATATGCTGCTTTCATAGCGGCCGCTTGGTCTTCCTCGTCATTATCTTCGTAACAGCCTAGACCAAGCAGAAGTGCGTTGCTGTTTTCTCGTTCCCAGGTCGCCTGAATCTCTTCAGGCTTGGGCTTATCCCTAGTTTCCATAAGAACCTTTAGGCGCGCTTCAGCCAACGAAGCATCGTCAAATTGCTGAAGGTGAACGGCTTTACCGCTAACTTTAGCACCAGAGTACTTCGCCGCATCATTAGCAATGAGGAGGGCTGCCTCCTTGGCAATCTGCGCTTCTACGGGGTCGGATATCGCAGACGCTTGCTTTACTAAAGCGTCGAAATCAACAGTTTGTGGTCGAGGCAAGTCCCTCTGCATGACTTGGGTCCGTCTCTTCCGTTCCAACTGTTCTTGGGCTTCTCTGATAGCCCGCTCGCGCTGATCCCGCACTTCTGCGTCTTCCTCGAGTTCATCTATGGCCATGGCCTCTTGTTGATCCTCGGGGATCTCAAGTTCCCATTCCGTTTCCTTTGGTTTTGGTAAGGAAGCTAGGCCTTGCTTTAGCTGGTGTCTCATTGACAACTCACGAAGTCGCATATCATTGGCTGTTCCGCCAACCACGGACATCTCATTGTCTCCCGCATTGAGGGCAAAGCTGTCTCGAGGTGTGCGCAACGGTGTCTGCCCCGGTCTTCGGGGTGTAGCACCAACTCCATTCACACCAGTTCGTAAAGGTGTTGCCAGAGGATTGGGCGTGGAGATTGCTTGTCTGCGAGGAGTAGCTCCTTCGAAACCAGTAGAGCCGGTGCCCTCCTGAAGATCGGCATTCTCTCCACCAAATAATGCGGACTGGTTCTCGGTAAGAGCCCGGATATTCTTGATCTCGTTTGCAACCCGATCTTCCTGGGCAGGTGCCATAGGTGTTCTAATGGGCGTCTGGGCGTTTAATGTCGAGTACGTGTTGACTAGGCTCCTAGTGGCATCGTTCTCGCTGGACTGAGCAAGTAGATTCGCTCGCTCGCCAACCATGCCCATCTTGACAATATCCTCGAGTTCACCCTCGCTAACTTGAGGGGCCGGGAGGTTAAGCGCCCGCCTCTTGCTGCTTTGTTCTGCCTCTCGGATCTTCTGCATCTGCCCAGCTCTCAAGGCGGCTTGCGTGGCAGCTGAAGGTGCATCCTTGTCATTCTTCCTTCTCTTCCTCTCTGCCTCGTCCTCCTGCTCGCCCTTACGCTTATTCGCAAGCTGCTGTTTCTGGGGGTCGAAGGCTGCTCGTTGGAGTTCGTTTCGAGCCTGTTCATCCATAGTATCGTAGAATCCTTGAGCTGGTGCTTTCTCAAAAGGAATGTCTGCATTGTAATCCATCTGCCCTTTCTTGCGCGTGACTACCTTAATGTTGATACCGGCGGTCTTGAGTTCGCGGCGCTTCTGTAGGGCGGCAAGCCGGCGGGACTCTTCCTGCTGACGTTCTCGGGCTTTCCGCTTAGCCTTTTTTCCTTGTGTGTTGGCCAAGCGAGCACGCGCCTCGCTCAGCATTTCTTTCTCGTCTTCATCTAGATCGATGGTGTCAGGCTTCGCGGGTTTCGATTCAGGATCGGGATCGACCTCGCCAGGACGCAACCTTCGCACATCGTCAGCTGTGGGTGCTTGGGTCTCGCCACCCTCGGGACCGGTAAGGCCAAGGCCAGCTGTCTCCCGTTGCTCAGCTTCATCGAGAAGCTTTTGGTAGCGTTCGAGACACTGGTTTGCAGTGCGACCGACGATAGGAGCTATGGTTCTCCATTGTGTTGGCATTAACTTTGCCAGGTGAAGAAGCTTCTCATCCTCCTCCTTGCTCCATTCGATCTTCTTGATGCTGGGGTCGAGCCATTCGTTCCATCTTGCTTTGCATTGTTTGGGGGTCTTTCGCGGTAATAATGACGAGACCCGGGCCCATTGATTCAACCCATATTTACTGACGGAAGCCTTCAGGATTTCATCCTCGATGTTGGTCCAGACTCCTCCCTTAACGACGGGCATCTTCGGCTACGTCTGCAGTCGTGTCTATGTTGAGAAGGGCGGAAGTTGTTGGGTGTGGTAGATGGTGACGTAGCATGTAGCACGTTGTTGAAATTTCCACGATGCGATGTCGAGGCGATGCGACGTGATGGTAAAAGTCTTAGCTCCTGACGGCTGCTTGGTATCTAAGCAAAATCTTCGGCACATGGAACCCCCGGTCCAAGCTTTACCTTATCAGAGGTACCTATGTACCTCTATGTGACTCGGCTTACCTAAGCACCTTGCATCTAATAGGCTAATTAATACTTGTACATAGCCCGGGATGAGGCGTCAAGATATCGAGTACCTAAATCAATAGGTTAAATATTTAAGTAAGTTGTGGAATTACAAGGCTGATCGTAGTGATCCTGAAAAGCGTAAATATTAAGTCGAGTTAAGTTAAAGAACGTGAGGCTCTTTATAGCTTGACTTGATTATATAGGTATCAGGAACGGAAATACCCCTTGATTCTGCTGCCCCTGAACTTACCCCTGAATCTGTTACCATTAATAATCTACTTAGCCCTCTCCTGTTACTTTTCAAGTAAGCTGCGACAGCTCTTCTACATCGTCGCCATATAAATATTTCAGTAAGGTATATGTTGAACCACTGCAGTTAAACTACTGCAGTTAAATCCATGGTAGGCTAGTCTAGATTAGGTTTAGCGTAGTTACGTAACTACGTCACGTGACCTGCGGGACTTTAGTGGTAGTTAGGGTTGAAAATTTAATTAGTTAGTTTAGTTAGGGTGCTAACTAAAACTAACTATAGTTTTTAAAATTAAAAACTAACTAAACTATAGTTTTTAAAAGTGCTAATTAAAACTAACTATAGTTAGTTTAGTTAATTATTAAAATTAAACGGCTATTAAATTTTCCGAAAATATATATAGCTTTATTATATATATAGCTAATATATAGTTAATATATAGTTAATATATAGCTAATATATAGCTAATATATAGCTAATATATAGCTAATATATAGCTAATATATAGCTAATATATAGTTAATATATAGCTAATATATAGTTAATATATATAGCTTTATAATATATATATATTCTTTAATAATTTAATTATTAAGCTAACTAATTAAACTAACTATAGTTTTTAAAAATGCTAATTAATATTAATTATAGTTTTTAAAAGTGTTAATTAAAACTAACTAATTAAAAAACTAACTAAACTAACTTAAATACTAAAAACTAAATTTTTAACCCTAATAATAGTAATTAAATCCCTATTATTATAGCTTATAACTTTTACCTTTTAATTTAATAATAATAGATTATTATTATAAATCGCGATTTTATTATAATTCGTACGTATATATAATAGAAACTATTTAATACTAATTAATAGTTATAAAGGTAATTATAAATAAATAAAGGTAAAAAAATAAATCGTAATCTAGTTTTAAGTAAGGCTTTTATATTTAATCCGATTTAATCTTATAATTTTAACTAAAACTAGCCGGCTATATATAAAAGGGTTAAAGACCTTATTTTATTATTAAAAAAAAGGGTATTTATATTTTTTATACTATAAAGAATATTTCGATCAATAAAAAAGTAAAATAATAAGCCTTATCGCCGAAAGAAAATACCGTTTATATTAAACGGTAATAATAATAATAAATATTCCCGTATTTTAACTATTAATAAATTTAATATTTTATCGGATTTTAACGTTTTTTAACGGAATTTAACGTTTTTCGATACCCTTATTAATTTTTTACCGGAATTTATTATTTTCTATTAACTTTAACGTTATTTAATTATATTATATTATTTATATTATTAAAATAGCTAACTTATTAGGAATCCTATTTTTATTAGGATTTAATATTTAAAAAACCTTTATTTTTAAGAAAATATAAAAAGAATTATTACTTTTATTAGCCGTATAAAAATATATATATATATTTAAACTTTTTTAATAAAAATATCGATCTTAATAATCCTATAAAAAACCCTAAATACTATATAATTTATATAAATTAAACTATTTAAATTTACGATAATATTAAAATAAAAGGTTAATAATTATTTAAAATGTTTTAAGAAAACTTTTAAAACTAAAAAAAGGATAATTTCGAAGCGATAAACTATTATTTTAAGATATACCTTTTAAAAATATTTATAAAATACGGAATTTTCTTATTAAAAAAAGAAAAAAAACGTAAAAAAACTTATAAAACTATTTATAATTAATAATTTAAATATTTTAAATATCCTAAATTTTATACCGATAGCTATTTAGTTAGCTATAATATTATTACCTTTTACTTTTATATTTATACGTTAACTTTTTTATACCGTAAATATATCGGGTATATAAATTACGACCCCTAATAAGAATATAACGGATACCTTAATATCTAATTCCTAAATAATAAATACCCTATTTATTAATAATTAAAAGCCTATATTTATCTTTAACTTATAAGGCCTTTATATTTTATTAATTATATTAAAAAGCTAAACTTTATTTATTTATAATAGCTAAATATATAAACTATTTTTAATACATTATTACATAGGGATGTGCACGGACCACTGTGCATAAACCACACTGGGTTATATAGGTAATACTAATAGATTAAATAAGTATGTAGCTTTTTTAAAAAGCTATAAAGTGGAGATTTCTCTCTATCTTTTTTATTTATTAATATATTATCTTTTTATATATATCTTTAATTTTTTATTAAAATAGTAGTACCTATTAAGTAATATTATCTTACTTTAATTAATAACTATATTAAACTATTAACTATTAAAAATCCTTTAAGGTACCTTACTATAAGGCCTTTTAAGTATTTTTTTTCTTTTTTTAAACTACCTATTTAGTTAAAATAGTTTTTTAAGCTACCTATTTATTTAATATGGCCATTTTCCCTTATTAATTTAACCTTTTTATATAGTTTAATTAAACCTAAGTTTATAAAGATTTTATTATATTTTTATTTAAGCAAATTAAGTTTTTTTTATAGCGATAATTAATAAATAAAGTCTTAGTAATTAAACATTAAACTATACCCTATACCCTTAAATTTTAATCTTTATTATTACCGAAATTCCGGTAGGTAATAATAAAGGTATAGATATAAAGGGTTCTTTATTAGCGCCGAATTTTAAATATATATTAAAATATAGCTATATTATAAAATTTATCGAAATTTCGGTAAATATCTTTTATAATTAAATAAACTTATTTATTCTATTTATTTTATAGTTATTTTATTATTTACTTTATTTTTTTCGGCTATTTCTTTATAAATATAATATCCGATAATAATAGCAGCTAAATTAAAGAACTTCCGGTAGAGGATATTAGTTTAAATTACAGTTAAGGTTTTTATATAATAAACGTTATATTATCTAAACAATTTAATAGGTTTAAAACTAATATTAATACTATTAACTATTTCAACCGGAAAATAAATAATAAAATTAACAACTTAAATAATAAAATAAATTAATTCGAAAGCGGTATTAAAAATATTAAATAAATAGTATTAAAATTTATCGACTATTTTAAAATTAAAGAAAATATTTTTATAATAATTAATCCATTTATAGTTTTTAATTAAAAAGCTTATTTTAATATAAACCTTAATAAAGTTCCTATAAAATTAAAGTAAATAAATATATAAATAAATTTCCTACCTCGGAATAACCCTTTTAACCCTTTTAATCCTTTTTTTACCCCAATAAAAATAATAATATTATTTAATGTTAAAATTAAGTAAAAAAATATAGATTAATTTAACCTTTATTTTATCGACTTTAAAAATATCGGTATAATTTATAACGGATAAAATATTATATTTATTAATATTCTTTATTTTATAGATTATTTTAATACATTTTTAAAAAATAAAAATATATAGAATAAAGTTAAAACATAAATTTTTATTATATAATAAACATTATTAATAAGGCTAATATTTTACTAATAAAATAATAAATTTACCTTAAATTTTCGTAAAAATATATATATAAAAAAAACGGCAACTTTTATAAATAAATTAAAAAATCGCTTTATAATAAATCCTATAACTATTATTAAACGCTTTAATAAAAACTATTTATCTATAGATAATATTATATATAATAATATAGCGTTAAATAATTTTATTTAAAAAAAACTTCAGTATATTAAAGCTATAAGTATATTTAACGAAAATAATTTTAATTAATATAATATTATAATTAATATTTAATTTAATATATTTCTTAAAATTAAACAATTTTTATATACCTTAAAAAAAAAAAACTCTTATATAATATATTAAAAAAATTAATAAATATAAGCCGATATTATAATTATATATAAAAAAAAAATATCGCAATATAAAGTTAAATAAAAAGTTATTTAATATTATATTATATAATATATAGGCCTAAATTTTATATAATATATATTATAATATATAGTTATATCGTAATTGCTTATATAATTCGGATATATACTATTTATATTACTTTAATCCTATAAAAAAAATACTTAACAAATACCTTAATTAATATAAACCTAATTACGGGAATATAAATCGATATAATAAAAATTCTTAACGCAATAAAAATACCTTTTATAATAACCGTAACCCTTAAAAATAAAAAGGTATTTATAAGGATATATATAATAATAAACGCAATAATATATACCGCAATAAGCGGTAAAATAACCGATATACGTATAACCAAAATAATCGCAATAATCGTAATTTTAACTAATAAAATAAACGCAATTAGGTACATTTTATTAATAATAAAAAAAATAATAACCCCGCTTTATTTTCGGATAAATTATTATTATTTAAAATAAAAAATTAAAGATATATTATCTTAAATAAAACCTTAATTTATATAAAATATAACCGTAATAATAATAATAATAAACAGTATAAAAAATATATATAAAAATATTAATTAAATATTACGTAAGAAATATTTTAAATTTTATCCCTAATAAACCTTATTAGGTATATATATAGATATTATAAGGCATTATTCCCGTTACGGAATAAAATATTTCGATATTTATAAATATATAATTATACTAAAAATATATTTAAATATAAATCCCCGCCGAAATTTAAATAAAAGCCCTAATTATTAAAATCCCCGTTTCTTAAATCTAATAAAGCCTTAATTTTAAAAAAAGCCCTATTTATTAGTTTATAAAACGATTCGTTACTATTAAATTATATTTATTTCCGAATTAAAGTATACGCTATACCGGATTTAACCGATAATAAAATTTATATCGATCTAAAAACCGGCTATATATTTATTAAATAAAATTATTTAAATATATTTTAATATATACTAAAACCCCGAATAGATAAAATTAAAAAAATTTATAAAAAAACTATTAAAATAATAAAATAAGCTATATTTTTATTTTAAATATTAAATATAGGATTAAATAAAAAGATCACTTTAATAAAGTTTACTAAATCCGGATAAATTATTAATAATAAACTTTAATTAAAAGTATTTATAGGTAATAATTTTCTATATCTATATAGTATAAATATTTCTTATAAAACGTTTAATATTACCTTTATAAATTTCGATAATTTTTTTATAATCTTTAATATTATAATATAAACCTATTTATATATATAAAAGGTTATAAATAAAAAATAAATTTAATTAAAATTAAAAAAATCCGTATATATAAAAATAAATTATAAAACGTTATTAATAGACCGAAATTTTTTTTTTAATACTATATATAAAGTTATAATAAATTTAATTATCGATTTTAATATAATATTAATAATAATAATAAAGAATATATTTTTTAAAATTTTTATAATCTTAAAAAATATTTATTTAAATATTATAATTAAAAATATAAATAATAAATATTTCGCCTCTATATAAAAAAATGCTTTTAAAATATTCGCATTTATAATAATTATAATAATAGATATTATTATATTACCTATAGCCGTAGCTTTTTTACTATTTATTAATATAACTAATATAATAATATCCGTAACGGGATCTTTTATAATATATATAGGTTTTATATTAATAAATACGGAATTTAACGTTATTTTTATAATCGTTATAATAATTATAAATTCGCTTTCCGATTTAATAATATATATACCGGATTTTACCGATTTAGTATTATTACCTTTAACTATTAGCGCTATATTTATAACCGATACTATTTTTAATATAATCGAAACTTTATAAAATAAAAAATCCGAACCGAAATTCTATATTTTAAAAATATATTTTATATTAAAAATTAAAAAACCTTTAAATATACCCGAATAGGTTATTAAAAAAAATATATATATCTATATAAAAAACGCTACATTTATAATATAATTAAAAAACCTTATTATTTCGTTTCCGAAAATATAAACCGATTAAAATATTATTAATATATTAAAAAATAAATAAATAAAAATCCTATTAATAAAAAACTAACAAAATTATAAATTTAATTTTCATAAATACCTTTTTAGTTATAAAAACCAACTTTTTATAAATAGAGTTTTTAATAAATTATATAATTAAAAACAAATAAAATAGATAAACGAATTTATATTATTTATATATTTAATATTTATTATATAATAAATTATATACAAAAAATAAAAAAATAAAATAATAATAAATTTATAAACTTTAAATAAATTAACTATTTTAAATAATTATTTTTTATTTTTATAATCCGAAATTATCGCTTTATTAAAAGAAAAATAATATATAACCGTTATTAATACTATAGCCTTTTTTTACTAATTCCTAATATATAAAAACTATCGCAATAAATTTATAATAATTAGCTATTAAAATTTAAAACGATTTATAATTACTTTTATAGGATTTTATAATTTACCTATATATATTTAATATTATATAAATAAGCTTTTATATAATTATATTAAATATTATTATATATTTATTAATAATATTATATTTTTTTCTAATATAATTAAAAAATATTTATAATAATTTAAGACTATTTTTACTTTTTTTTTAAAAAAGGGTATTTCTATTATTTTTAAAAAATTATTTATAATATATCTTTTAATTAAACTTTTAAGATTTCGCGTTAATATTTTAGGACTTTTTATTATAAATAAAAGGTTAACTATTTTTTATAATTTCGTTTTTCTTTAATAATTATATACCTTTAAATAATACTTAAATATAAACAGTTTTTTCTATTCCCTTTTCCCGTATTATATATAAATAGCCGAACTTTTATAAAAAAAAAAACTACCTTTTTAATAAAAAACCGAAATATAAACCGTATAAAAAAAAAAACCTAAAAAAACGATAAATATACTACCGTTTAACCTATTATAATCCTATAAAAAAAATTATATTTATTCGAAATAGTATAAAATTTTATTTATTTTAACTATACGTTATATTATTATAATTTAAAACGTACGCTTTTTATATAAATAAATAGATTTTTAAAAAAAAGATTCGGAATAATAATATTCCATTTAAAAAATAATTATATATAATATTTTAATAATATTATCCCTTTTATTAAAATAAAACCGATTATATTTTTTAGCCAAAATTTATTAAAAGCTAAATTATATTATAAACTATCCGAACTTAAAATAATATATTTAATATAGGCAATAAAAAAAGTTTAAACCTTAATCTAATTATTAAATAATTTTATAATAATCTTTACCGATTATATAATAATTAAAGAAATAATTAATTAGACCATTTTTAATACTATAGCTATAAATTATAATAATTATCGACTAGTTAATTTTTCGGTATATTTATTATAATATAAATTATAGATTTACTATTTAACCGGGAAATTTAATTTTATTTTAAACGCATTAAATCGCTTATATATTATATAAAATATAAATAACGAAAATAGCCGAATATATAAAATAAATAAATTTATTATTTTAAATTAAATATAATCCGTTATTAAAACTTTTATAAATAACGATTTTAAATAATAAATCCTTAATATATATAAAAAAAATATAAAGCTAAAAAAAATCTTAAATAATATTTATAGTAAAAATAATTATTTTTAATAAAATTTTTTACAGTTTAGGTATTTATTTAAAATTATTTAAAGATTATTTTATAATATTTCGCAAAACGGAATATACCGTTTTTATATTTTTTATTTTTTTATTAAAAAATAGCTAAAAATAGTATATAATAATAAACATTATTTCGGAATTAATTATATATTTTAAGATTTAAAATTATATATAATTAATAAAAAAACGTATTTCGTTAAAAAATATATTACCTATTATTTAAAATATAATCTTTATTAAATTAATAAAAATAAACCTATAAAGGATTATTAACTTATTTAATTAAAAAATATTTTACCTATATAAACTATTATAATCGATTTTATTATAAGATTATTTAAGGTTTTAATTAAAAATACCCTATAATAATTAAAAGGTCCGAATAAAAACTATTATAACGTATTACTTATTATTTTTTATTTTATATTTAAGCGAACTATATTTATTTTTAAAAATAAAAAATATAGCGTAAAAAATTAGGCTATTATTATAACTAAGTAATTTATAATTACCGATTAAAGTATCTTTTTAAGGATTATTTCCAATAAAGATCGGAAATTTATAAATGATTTTTAATAGGGAATATAAAAAATATTAAATATATGTATTTATATAATAATTATATATTATATTTAAATAAACGGATTATTTAAATAAAAAAATTAAACCGTAAAAATAACTATCCGTTTTTATTATTTTATAAATTTAAATTTTAATTAGATAAATATATTATTAGCTTTATAATAAAATTTAAATAGTATATATTTTTAAACTATATAGTTATTACTTTATAAATAATTATTCGGTTTTAAATTACCAAAACTATTAAATATTTTAATTAATAAAAATTCCGATATTTTTAATAATATTAGGTTTATATAAAAATATTTATATAAAAATGTATTATTTATAATAAATTTCGTAAACGTTTAAATAAAATATTATTATAATAACAAATATTAAATATTAGAATTTATAATTAAAAATAACGTATATTTTAAATTATATAAGGGATATTACCTTTTAAAAAAGCTTTTTAAAAAAATATTATAATTTTATATAAGCCTTTAAAAAGTTAAATCAAAAATCAGACGCTTTACGTATAAATTAAATATATTAGAAAATTTCCCCATTTATTTAATTATATTAATAGTTTACTTTTTTTTTAAATTTAAAAAAAAAACCTATTCGGATATTAAGGTTTACTTTTAAAACTAATTAAAGCTAATTAAATATATAATAATAACGATAATTTAAGCGATATATATAAAACGGAAATTATTATATAACATTATTTTAATCGTATTAAAAAAGGATAAGATTATTTAATTAAATGGAAAAAGTATAGCTATAAAAATAATTTATAAAAAAATAAAAAACTTTTTAAATACTTTAAAAATCTTATCGAAGAATATTAATAATAATAAAAAAAATAATAATACGCATAATAGCTTTTAATAAATGCCCGAAACCCTTTAATATAAAAAAAAAACCAGGACGTTTTTATAAGTATACGCCTAATATTAAAAAGCCAGTATTTATAAAAAAACGAAAACGCTTACGGAAATTTTAAAAAGACTCGTTATAATAAAGTTATTAAAGGTAGTAATATTTTTTTTATAAGCCGGCATTTTAATATATTATTATATAAAGATATATACGGACTACCGTATATAGACTATATTAGGTTATATAGGTAATACTAATAGATTAAATAAGTATATAGCTTCCTTAAAAAGCTATAAGGTGGAGATTTCTTTCCATTTTTTTCATTTATTAATATATTATTTTTTTATATATATTTTTAATTCTTTATTAATTTTTTTAACGGATTATATATAATAATATAATTAACTTAACTGTATATATTATTTTCTAAAAGGTATAAAAATTAACCTATAATTATATAAATAAACCGTATAATATATTAAAAAATAAAATAAAAATCTTTATAAATATATATTAGAGATTTAATATTATTAAAAACTAATACTATATTATCTTTTTAAATATTTTTATAAATTATATTAAAGTTTATTTTATTAACAAAATTAGTTTAGATTATTATTAAAACAAAATATATAACTAAATCTATATTTATTTTAATATAAACCTTAATTATACCTATTATTAAATTAACTAAATTATTATAATATATATTAAGGTTCGAAATTTAAACTTAAATAAATTAAAAATAAAAGTTTTAAAGGAATTATTTAATAAAATAATCCTTATTTAACATATATTTAAAAAAAGTTATAAAAAAGAAATTAATTTTTATAATAATATAATATATACCTATACCGGCATTCCTAAATTTAAATATATATTTATTAATATAAAACCGACATTTAAAGCCTTATTTATAAACCTTCGATTTAATATATAAATATTAATAAACCGTAAAATAAGTTAATAATACCTATAAAATTAAAAATTAAATAATATAAACTTTACTAATAAAAAATATAATAATAATAGCTATAAACCTCTATTTTAAAGAAAATAATAAAATAAACCTAAACCTTATTTAGGTAATAATTAATAACGATTTTAAAAGAAATACTTTATTTATAAAAAAAACGGCTATTAATTAATAAAGTATTTCTTATTTAAATAAAATAGAACTAAAAATTAATATTATAACGTTATAAAAATACTAAAAGATTTATTTATATTTAAAAAATTCGCCGTATATCTATTCGAATTTAAAAGAAACCCCGAAAATAATAATAACGATTAATAAAATAATAAAAATAAACTATATAAAAATA